>VCRD01000330.1:52474-231409 GCA_006783055.1 Trinorchestia longiramus | reverse complement strand
GTTTTTCATTCATTTTTCCACTTGACGATGGAGATTTTACTGCACATTTAATTACAACGAACGAAATTCAGTGAAAAATTAAGTAGGAGAAGTTAGGACTCTATGCCAAAATTGTTCTCCCCAGCGAACGACATCAAAATTTACAGTTGGCTAGAACTGATGATATGATTTGGAGTCATTTCATGAAAAATACTAGTAGACCCACACGTGAAAATTCACGTGTTTTTGCTGAATTTGTTCCTTTGATTGCCCGTGGACGCAGGCTTTGCGAAAGAGTCTCTACGTTGAAGGATGTGCCTTTGGTATCCACAATACAATAGTTGCAGTACATGTATACCGTACCGAATTTCCTCCTATCTAAATCCTTAAGAGCGTGACAGAGAGACGGACCAAGCAAGCAAGTAAGCAAGCAAGCAGCAAACTGTGTATTATTATTTAATGGAATAAGAATTAATAATAAAACTGCTTTAACATCGTAGCTGAATTACTGATTCTTGCACTACTCAACATCAGCAGTGGTTGAACTTTGATGCAGTTCCTAAGCACTGAAACAAATTTCAGGTGCAGCCTTGAAAACTTGAACATTTTGTGATAATAATAGCAACTGTTACTCGATGGAGCAAATTAAATCCATGATAGCTGCACTACCCATGTGTTAGTGTGAATGATTGTAGTCTTCCGAACACACTTATCTTGCATTCTTTGACACAAACACGAAACATAAAGACAATTCTCATACGATTTTCAAAATTGATCAGCTAATATTAACCTCTGTACAGCTTGATGTCTTTTCATATTTTAATCCAATTTCAATCAATCTATATAATATATATATATATTATATATATATATATAGATTGATCGATAGAGTTATTTTTTTGTTTAATTCTTCAGTTGATTTATTTTGCAAGATTCAGTAAAAATGATGAAATTCACAGCAGTGAATTTCCGAACTTTCCTTTGCCATTCGAAAGACACAATGATTGACAAAATAATTAAAGCGTAATACCATTGTTACATATCAATCCGTCAATACGGACAGAAAAACTAGTTTTTTCTGTTCCATCTGACCTAGTTTTTTGCAAGTTTTAGGGTTCACATGGCACTCCACACGAGATGAATTTCAAGGCTGCTGGTGGACTGTGCCTTCATGCTAAGAAAATTTCTCTAAGTATAAAAACTGAGAAAGTGGATTACAATAGTTGCGAGGTTATGCTTAATTGTGTTGGAATAAATACACATGAAACAATTTTTTGCGAATTCATTTTATTACAGGGTATTCATTTGCTGTCTAATAAAGTTAACGTTTTATGTAACACAGAAATTGAATTAATCATTTCTCGGAAATTTTTCATAGTGAACGCATGGGGTTATACGAGTATTGTTGGATGTCAGTCCATTCATAGCATCAACGTTACTCATCTCTGCACTGTCGTTAGATAATAGCATTATTTTATTGTAGAAAATATGAATGAAGTGCAGTGTGAAGTATATCATTTGAAAGTGTTGGAATGCTGCAAGGATGCCTGACTGTGAACATACAGTAGGTAGAATACAATGTTTGCACCACTTATGTATTATAAAACAAAAGTGACGGAAATATGGAGACGGAGTCGATACCCTACTTTTAATAATAGTATTTTCAATGGCCTACCTTTTATAATAGTACGAGTATTTCCGCCTCATGAGCACTACATAGTAATGATTACGTTATGAATGAGTGGGACAAAAATTTATCAGCACAGAAGAAGAGGCTGTGGTCCTTATTTCTATCTAGATAGATGAATTACAGTCATTAGTCGTACTACCTGAAGGGGGTACTAAAAAAAAGTGAACAATCCCCCTAAGAATATATCCAGTGTACAGGGGATGATAATTTGAAAAAATACTGATGATGTTCTCATGCATGAATAAGACGATATTAGGACTGCTTTTGTGATTTACAAAGCTTCAATTTTTTACTCAAAAAATTGTAAGAAAAATGAGTTTGTATTTTAGAAAATGTTTTATTTTCAGTTATATTATTGAAACATAGAAAAGATGTTTCATTCTGTGTTATTTTGAATAAAATCAAGAACATTTTAGACCCATGGAAACTATACATTTGAAAACGTTGAAAAGTGGCCAAGAAAGACACGTTAAAATTTTCAAATTAACTTACAATGTTAGCAAATTCTCAAGAGTACTTTCATGATTCGAATAAAATGACGAGTCTCCATCATGCAAATTGAAGCATTTTGCAATGTCATCTTGTGAGGAAACGAGAGTTTCTTTGAAACCTAACACACTTTTGTGATAAAATAAAAAAAATTGATGCATCATCCATGAAACTAATTTTGGAAAAATATGAAATGATGAACTTTGACTCGAGTAAGTTAGTAGATGAAATTTAGAGCAGCTGTAAGACTCGTGTTTTCATAAATCAGTCCAGAGTTACGGGGAAAAAATTGACTTATTGCTGTAGATGCTGACTCATTGAAGTCATGGTTTCTCGTTCTCTAGAGGTATAATTTTTGAATAAGGGGTTTGCTGCAACCTTGACTCTCATAAGGAAAAGTGAAAATCCCACCTGTTAATATCACGCCTAAGTTATGTTCATGATTTGAACTATGTTGTTAGAGGTAACGAAAGTAATGTTGCATTGTCAATTTTGAATGCGATATGAATCTTTAGAGATACATGCGTGCACAATATCTCAGGACTGTGATTAAATTTGTGCATAAAGTTTGCTGGAGGTGTCAGCCAGACAGCCTCTCAAAGGCTGAAAGATGACGCTCATCAGGCCGCCACGCTTGGTAGCCCTCCGGCCCTTGTTCAAAGCAAGGAAGAGCCCTGGTGGGAACAACATGCTTGACAGGAAGCTCCTTGGCCAATGTAGTTTTTGTAGCATCACTGTTAGATATTGAGATGGTAAGGAACAAAAAATATAATCAATGCGAGTAAAGAGCACGTGTAAGCAAGTATAAGTAACAAAAATTTTAAATGTTATTTTAACAAAAAGGTAACAGAGCATTGTGATGGATCTGAATTAACGATATTAGCAATTGAAAGTATTCATTTCAGCTTCTTCCATGCCAGGCTGCTTGTGGTGCAGGGACCAGGTAGGCTGACAGACTGACGGACTTAAATTGACTATTTCCTCAAACTTCAAGAACAACGCGCCTCCCTCTCAAGTCACACGATGGATCAGTGGCTGGAAGCATGATCGCTAGCCTTAGCATAGCATTAAGAACATAAAAACCCGTTTATATAAAGATGTGCTGCAATTACTCTACCATTAGACCAGCCTCCACTCAAAGTTTTACTCAAGAGATACAGAATATAGGAGTGTATAATTTGTGAATCATTTTTCACAAGTCTCATCGCAGTAAATCATTTGTGATTTTCTCTGAAATTCTTCGCTGCTATCGCTGCTGATACTTAAATAGAATATGGCAGCAGGAATGAGCCGATTTCTCTATTCTTGGATTACTACTCAAGTTCCATGCCTTCTAAAGTTAAGGTATCAATCACTTCCAGGCCCCTTAATTATACACAGGCACATCAGTCACATGCACCTCACAGCACAGGAGTAACAAAGGATAGAAGGAAGAGAAACGGTTATACTCTCAGTCACCTACTTTTAAGCAATAATTACCTACTACAACAATTACAAGACTCTTGCTACACAAGGGTTCTATAGCTCCTGGTACACAATTGTTATACGACACATAAATATGGCTGGTGGTACGCAATAATTATAAACTCGCAATGCATTATCAGTACATGAAGCGTGATACAAAACTGCTGCATGTCCTTTGGTATACAATAGTTATATGACTTGCAGTGTCATAAATGTGATTCATGGTACCCAATAATTACACGATTCGCAATACGCAATTATTAAATGCCCTTCGACACACAACTTCACCTTTCTATTGGTACAACGTAAGGACATGATTCGTACAACACATTCTGTGACGCGAGGTACACGGTAATCTGAATCGTTTTATACACAGATCATATTACCCGTGGTACACAATAATAGGGTTTGTGGTACGTAATAATTATACATATATTACAACATTCATAATTGTATGACTCGTGGTACACAATAATTACATGATTCGTGGTCACACTAACGACATGACTCGCAATGTCTATTAATTATCAGAAACTTGTTGCAAAACGATTGTATGACTCTAGATTTATACAATTATATTGATCGATTTGTGGGACACGGTGAACACGAGTAGCTGTTCGCAACAATTATGTGGCTCTTGGCATATATTGATTTCAACATTCATGGAATATAATATTTGCATGACCGGTAGTGCACAGTAGATTTGTACTCGTGGTGCTCAACGAGATACCGATGTTCTGGTCATACCTTGACCCGCTACTTTAGGATGCTGAGAGGTTCCTTATCTAATATTTGTCAAGACAATTTTTGAATGTGTTCACAGTGCTAGCAACCAGGATATTTTCAGGTAGTTGGTTCACGATTCCTACAAGTTCAACTAAAAAGACATTTAGAACCCGGGGTGTCCTACACTATATTTTTATTATTTTTAGGCCGTTATTTATGGTTTACACGTTGTCGTCTGTTGTATTGTCCTTCCGGGGTAACATTGTTAAAACCATAAAGAGCAATCTACTAGTGACACTGAACGATGAGTTTGCGAACTGTTTTCCAATAGTTTGCAAATCTAATGAACCCAGAATTGACCTTGAATTATTCAGTAGCAACGTACATTTCTATTTAATTTTTCTTACAGGACTAGCAAATTTTATTTTCTTGGAACAAGGTCACAAACCTTGACGCAAGGCCCTTATGATGATGCATGTGTTGTAAACGAGTAGTCTTTCCATTATTAAGCGGAGAGCAAAGAGAGAGAGTACAAGGATGTACATACCTTGTTATTTAGGTATGAATACCAAATGATTAATTATCAGTAACACATGTGGAGGAAAATAAAAACATCATAATAACAAATTATTTAACGTAAAGAGTCTGAAGAAATGATTTGTATGTATTTTCAACAGCGCTCTAAACGTCAATGCAAGGGATTATATTAATTTAATTAGAAAGACCCGTGCATTTTTTATGAACATTACGTAAAACAATATTGCAAAATATTTGGCTGTATGGAAAAACACACAATACTTTCCCAAAAAAGTCATGAACATATTTTTAGAACACATGTACAAAAACTCGTACGGACCGAAACTAAGAATTTAATTTAGTAACTGGCTATAGTCCAGAGATGCTCATCGAATCTTATCACGTGTAACTAAAGATAAAAATACATTGTAGCTACGAAATTAGTAATCTAACTTTTACTGAACAAAAAATAATCATTTCACAATGAAGAACTGCAAAATATTATTGATGAGTCTGAGACATTTGGCTAATAAAGATTTCAGTAACGCTTTTGTTCGGTTAGTTGTACAGTTGCACAGTTGTATCGACTTCAGATTCCAGCGTTGTGTCCCGCGACCAAAGTACAGGTCACCAACGTTAACAGGGCTAGTGCAACTCGCAAGAAAATCATTATTACGCCTTATTCAAGAATGCATTATTGAACTTGATTTCATATTTCTTCGTCATTTTCTATTTTCAAATAATTATATAAATCTTTTTTAGTTTACCGACACGCATTAATTGACGCCGAAGTCGTTGTTTCGGCTGTTGTGTGACTTGACATAGACCTTGACTTTACTTTAACGGCATCTCTTCACGATGGGCGAACACACATTGACATTTTGTAATGCACGCACTTAGTGATATTTTAGTGCTGGCAGATTTCAATTACTCTGTGTTTATTGCTAAATGCGGATGTTTTATAGAATTGACAGAATTTCCGTAGATTACAGTATAATTTGATAAAATTAACGTAGACCTACGTACATCAAAGCTATTCTAACCCTAAAATTAAACTGGGAAAGTGAATGAGGAGGTAAAAAGTCCTAGCTTATTCCGAGTTATTAGGCACAGCCAAATCTTGGATAATTGAAAAATATTTAACGCAATTTATCCTTCTTTCAGATTGGTGAAAGCTGAAAGGAAGCAGCGCAACCTGCAGCTCTACTGTCAACGTCCTTCTAACGATGACAAAGGTTCGTCTGATAGTTTGAAATAATTACTAGAAAAACATCATTTCTGTTTTCTGAGAATATAAGCCCATGTGAAAGATGTTCTCAGGCGTAAACAGTACTTCTTTTCAAACAATCTTTTTTCTCTGACGCTTGTTCATTAATTTTATGTAAATCAATGTCAGCGTGAGTTTCCTTATTTAATTACTATTATTTATGAGATACGTAGAAAATTATTTAAAAACGACATTAACTGTCATTTCCTATACAGTTATCATTCTGGTTATAATCATCTCATAATATACATAAACTGGAATTAGTTAACAACTATTTTTTATATAAAAAATATGATTTATTGTCAGCTATATTGAATAAAGCTCTGCAAAACTGTCTCATCTTATAAGATAATTCCGTAACAAAAATAAATCATAAAATCAGAAGAGATATGTCAATATTTCCTCGTTTTTCGAACTCACATTCATTCATTAACACTCGCGATTTATCTTCAATATTCCTCAAATTCAGTGTTTATGATAAACGAGCTCGTTCGTCTTTCTAACGTAGTGTAAAATTTTTATTAGTCATCGTGTTGTTCCTCGAGGATTCTCAATTCTGGATTTAACAGAACCTGTTGATGATGGCCGTAGCTCGTCTTTATTCTTCATTTATTTTTCTAGGCTTAATGTACACCATGTGTTAAGTAGAAAGTTAGCGAGGTAAAACTGCTTACTTGATTTAACAAGCATAGAGATTAATTTTTTGCTGAAATTAGTAATACGAAATATTATTATTTTTAGGTTTTCAGCGACTCCGCCCTCCAGCTCGTTCTGGGTCAAGCTAGAGCTTCTCTGGATGAAGTCAGTGAAACTTTTTTGTCTAAATTCGGGAGTAACCAACTATCAGGAGGGAGACTTTGGACAAACTCTGTTTATTTCGACCTTGAAGCAGCCGAAGCAAATGGCAGAGTGTACATCATCTCGGCACCTCATCTACTGCGTGTGGTGACTCAGCTCCTACAGCTCAGCGAACCCATTTTGAGGGTGCAGAGGTACCAGACGGAAGTTTACGGCTACTCACATGTTCCTCAGGCTATTCTCAATCATCAGTTTATTGTGTTCGAAACTGAAGGTCCGTGGTGGTGGTCAGTGGAAAAGAATATGGAAGGAATAACACTTCAACGCAGTAAAACCCGTGACGCAGTATTACGCAAATATCGTCAGGAGGCACGGGCGGACCTGTATCTCCTTGAGGAGAAAGATGCTACATGTGAATTAAAAGACTTTGCTTATTGGCTACATACCACAAAGCAGTTAACGAAAGTGTATAACGCATTTTTGAGCAACTGTCAACATTTCGTTGTAGACGTTTACAAGCAATTGACTAGAAGCCCTGAAGAAAGAAGACTTATTCAGGAATTTGCTAAGAGATATTCCTGTGATGTTGAAAATTACTTTACACTTTGAACACACATCAGATATAGGTAGATATTTTTCATTATTTTATTTTCACTACATAACACGATCAGCAGAGTTGTGTCGTTTATTGTTTAAAATGGGCATTTTCGTTGCAACATGATATTGTCCAAGTCTCTGTAGCAACACGGGACTTGGGTAGCAATCCAAGAATGGACCAAACAGCTCGTTCCTGTTGCTATGTTCTATTGTATTTTACTTTGTCTATTCTACTAAATAAAGTGCAGAAGGCACAATGATCAAAATAATCGTTGCAATCTTAAAAAGTAAATAAAGGAATTGTTATGAAAAACTCAACGAATATGATGATAGGAATGATATGGCGTAGTTAATCATTATTTCAAAGAGAAGAAAAACTGTTTGGTAAAAATTCGACAACATCAAGCAGCAATTAAAAATCGATTAAAAAAGCAGCGATCGAATTGAATTATTTAAGCCGTTTAGGCTTTTGTTGTGAGTCAGCTTTGTATGATTTAATTACGTTCATGTTGTGTTTTTATTTTATTTTATGTAATATAAGTGTTATTATCGGTTGTAAAAACCATGTTTTCGTTGAAATGTTCATTTATCTGTCTTCTGATTATGTACACCAAAGAAGGTAGGCCATGACATCGTCTCCTTAAGCCATGAAGGCAGCCCTGACATTACCCTCTTAGACCATGAAAGCAGCCCTGGCATCGTCTCCTTAGACCATGAAACCATCCCTGGCATCGTCTCCTTAGACCATGAAAGCAGCCCTGGCATCGTATCCTTAGAGTCTAAGAAGACGATGCCACGGCTGCCTTCATTGCCTAAGGCTTAGACCATGAAAGCAGCTCTACCATTGTCCCCTTTGGCCATTAAGGCAGCTTTGACATTGACCCCTTAGAGTCTAAGGGGGTTGCTGTTTAGGAAGTGACGTCTACGCAAAGAGTTACGCTAGTCCCTCGTTTGTGATAGCCTGCTTTCAGTTATAAGCTCCTGTTTCTTAGCAATCGTGGAGTTAACACGAAAAGTTCTCGAACATTCCATGAATTTCAGGCCAATGCGCTTTAGTCAGTAGAGTCAGAGTACTAGCTTGTTGAACTCATTTGGTAACTATGGCCAGTACAATCAAAACAAAGCGGAAAAATATAACGTTTTATAACCCTGATTCATAGGAAAACACTACTGCACAAATAGGAATGTGTACATGTCTTTTCTTGCTTCTCTTCAACTTATTCGATCATCTTCTAGTATATTATCAAAGGAAAATCATTAAATGATCTAGGAGTTTGTTCATTTTCTGTGAATACGTGCTGCTGCGCTAGGCCTCTACGTGAAGCTCTACAGTTCACTGATGTTCTGTGGTAGCATGCGCTCCTATGCAAGGGCAGCCCCATAAATGCTACAGCAATGAGTTTAATCCAAAAATAAAACATAGGGTGATGCTAAAGTTTGGAACAAACAGGTGCAGTCTACAACGGACATGATCAAAATGAACCGAACAGTGAGACCAAACAGAAACAGATGTAAACGACTGATGGCAGGAAATATGTAAATGAAAACGAAAGTAAGCTCAAGCTGGCAGAAAAGAGTTTAAACCTAGAGAACGACTAAAGTTTGCAGCGAATGTCTGAAATAGTCGTGCAGAAGATGTACGCAAACCCAATGACAATCGATGGATGAAAACGAACAGAAATAACATCAAATAAGAGAATAAACTGAATTGTGCAAAAAACTAACGAAAATAAAGACAAAAATGAACTAAGATGAACCGGATAGGATTGATTTGAACGAATTAGGATGTACTAGTACTGACAGGAATCAACTAACATAGGAGGGAATTGAGATAGAGACGGTATGTCTGCAACATTACTTCTAGCCCGCTGCTTACAAATAAGGTCTCATATCATACAAAATATAACTTTAAGGTATAATTAAAAGACTGACTTTTAAAACGTTACGTGCGATTTTGTTAAATCTTTCATATTAGCTCTTTAATGCGGATTTGAAGCATTGTAAATTGAAGACAATTTTTGGTATTTTTGCAAGGGTAGACAGTCTCTCTTCACGCGTGGCTACTTGCTAAACAGCCTACTAGCCCAAGTACAGCAGCTCTAAGTACATGTACAGCATTTATTTATATTCATACGCTTATAATAGCTTGCTTTACACCGGCATTATGCAATATTTTTCTGCTTCTAGTTTCCAACGTTCTTCCGAGCGTTCTTGTTTACTACGTAAGTCCTGTAAAATTTTCCTTGCCGAATAATTGCTCAAAACGGTGAGTGTGAACTCAAACTACTTCTAAAGAGAGATTAAAGCTAATATTACATAATACTATGTTTCATAGAGTACAAATAAAATAAACGTTCACACATTGTTGTGAAACTTTTCTAACCTCACGAACAGGTATGTTTAAGGAAGGGGATGTAATGCTTTTTTTAACGCACTTTGTGGATAATTTTGTCCTTTTATTAACTTATCTACATGTGTAATACACACTGTATCTCCATCTCTCTCGTCTCTCTATCTGTGAGTGTTCGTCCCATTACTTCCTGTCAATCACTGAAGAAAAATTATTGAACTGAAATCAGAATAAGTATACATGTATTATAAGCATTATGTTGGGGATACCAAAGGTGCTGGATTACTATAAAATACGCCAGTTTTTCCTTTTATTAGCTTTCTTCTCGTACACGGTCATGTTATCGGTAGATAATATACAGAATAGAAGTTCTGTATACATTCATGAAAAATATTCAAGTTCTCATAGTACCAGGGGTAAAACTGAAAAATGTATTTTATTTTACAGATGTTAAATTTTATCACTTTTAAACCGTGGAATTTCCATGGGTACTGTCTAGGTCATGTTATTGATAAATAAAATACAGAATGGAAGTTGTGCACAAATTCATGAAAAATATTCATTTGAAACACAATAATTCGTCGTGTATCATCAGTACATTCGTTTATATAATAATTTCGATTTGGTCAAATCTAAACCGCAGAATTTCCACGGAAAGTGTTTAGTCTACACATATAATAGGCAGTGTATATCTATCTCTCTCTCTGTGTGTTCGTCCTATTACTTCGTATCTATTACCGAAGAAAAATTACTGAGCTGAAATTATACCGAGTATACCTGTATTACAACCATTTCATTGTGGATACCAAAGGCGATGGATTTCTATCAACATTTTTTCCTGTTATTAGTGTTTTTCTCCTACACTGCCATGTTATCGGTGAATAAGATACAGAATGGAAGTTTTGTGTATATTCAGGGAAAATATTCAGGTTCTGAGAGTATCACGGGTACGACGGAAAAATGCATTTTATTTCATAGATCCTTAATTTTATCACGTTTAAACTGTGGAATTTTCAGGCGTACCATCTGGACCATGTTATCGGAAGATAAGATATAGAATAGAAGTTCTGTATAAATTCATGAAAAATATTCGTTTAAAACACAATAATTCGTCTTGAATATTTTGATTCAACCGTCTTTATAATAGTTTCAAATTAGTCAAATCTAATCAAATTTATGACGCAATGGTGGATCGAAAAATCTTTAATTTTAGTAATTTTATGCCATCGAATTTCCACCAGAACTATTTAGTTGTACTAATAAATTTACTAATCTATATGTTCGTAAGCTTTTGGGCGCTATATCTTGACAAAAATGAGTTTCATGGAAATATTTTAATAAGCTTAAAACTGCTGAAAGGGAACTCAAATTATTATGGTAATTGAGACACCTGACATCGATGCTTTTCCATCATAATTTGTAAAAGAAGAATCAGAAAAAAGCTAATTTATAATTTAGTTGTATATTCGAAACCATACTAACCATACTAAACAACCATACTAAAACAAATTCTGAATTTAAAATTAAACTTAAACTTTAAAAGAGTTTAACTCTGTTCAGACTAGTTTTTGAAATACATCGTTTGACACAAATTGAAGGATGTCCACCAATCCATCAGATTTCATGTATAAACAAAAATTTGTTCAGCACAATGAAATGCAGATGTATCTCATAACCATGAATATGACTGTAAGAGAAATTACACTTAGACATTTCAGATGAATGTACTGTACTGTAGATGCCTTAGTCATAAAAAATTACACTCAAATAGCGACATAAATCAAAATACTCACTCCTAAAATATTATGTACATTCTTAGTTACACTGAACAAGTTTCACGAAAAATAAGAAAAATTTATCGTCAATTCTACGGGTTTGGCAAGGCAGTAAAATTTCTACAAAATGATTCCTTCTTTGAAAACAAATGAAAATTTCAGCAAACATTGTTCATCAGTTCCTGTATTGGAAGACATTTTAGGCGATGTTTTCCACGAACTTGAGTTAGGAAGTGCGATGTAGCAGCGACAAAGGCGCTGTCCCACGATAATAATACACATATAGCATTGGATCCTGTATACGGTGCTCAGCAAGGCTACGTGCGGTGTTTGTCATTGTAGTCTTGTGAGTCTCATGTACTCAGGTTCTTAGTTTTCTTCCCAAGTTCAAAATATTCTTATTGATGTACTGCTAATTATAAAACACTATTGTAATACGATATGAAGATTAATAATTTGATCAACATAAATTGTAATTGTAAGCTGCACTGTATCTTTATTAATCTCTAGCTTAGTTATTTTGTTTCACTCAAACTTTCGAGTGCTTGGAAAAAAATCAGGGTAGCTCGCTGTGATCAGTTAGATGGTAAAATTGAAATTAAACCACTCAAGACACACATGACAATCGAGTAAGTCTTGTAATTTGAAGATGTAGTTTTGTTTTTGGAAAGGACAGATGTAATTACATTCCATTCAAATTTTCTTTCAGCTGTTTAATATAGACAGCTACGTTGAAAACGTGAGTAATATTACAAGATGTTTCTAAAATATTTAAGCAAAATATAAAGTTCAAGATTCATCCAACAAACATTTTATGAGATTTTGTAAGAATCTCGAATCAGAAGTCACAAAAAAGTATAAAATTGTTCAGTTTTTAAGCCTTATGTTCAAAATGGGGAATGATTGTTTAATTTCTTGCTAGAGTGGAGTACTATTTGAATTTACTCCTATGTAAGAAAGCATCATCATTATGAATAATTTAAGCAGAAATAATAAGGTTCTAAGTGTACCATCACGATCAATAGCCAACAATCTTGAATAGGGTAGAGCATGTTCTGGTATTTCCCTCGTAGTCTGTAAGGCCAGTAGATTTTCCAGTAGAATGGTTGTTTTTTCCAGGAGGAAGCAGATTCTTAGTGACTCATTCTCATTTACGTAGCCAGGAACTAGTTCAAAAGAGTGCAACACAGCCTGGAGATAAGTGACAAAAACTGCCAAGAAATTCGGGAGCAAAAACTCAAGCTCATCTATTTAGGCATAACTGACCTTCACTCGGGAAGAGTTTTTGTGGATCTTGATTTCATCATCTACGCCGTAGCACGTTGAAGTATTTCTTTTCTTGTTCTGCGTTGGGCCCCACTTTTTACACCATAGACTTCTACAAATATTCCTTGATTTCGTATCCACGCCATATAGGTTAAAATATTGAACATTAGTAATAATTAAGTACGGGTGTAGAATCCAGATAGCAATGCTCTAACGTACAGATATGCAGGAAACATCTTAATGATGAGTTGTAGCTCTTGAGTTTGAATTGAATCGGTTGTACGTGTATTACACAGTGAAGCTGTCTTTAGCTTCAAAAAACCGACCAGAAATTCACGGCCATCAACCAATTGGGACAAAAAAAGGACAAATACTAAATAGATTCAAGTATTTTGATACGAACGCATGTAAGATAATAATAAAAAAATGAATGTCCATAGCACTTAAAACACACAAAAATGTATCAATGGAGAAAAAACATAGACCACTATTTTCAAACTACAATGGAACATTTATGGTTTGATAAATACTCATATTATAACATGATACTTGAACAAAACTAACAAAACTAACTGTGATCAGCTACAAAAAATAAAGATGGTATTTTGCACGAAAATAATTTATAAAAAAAATTTGCTTTGCGAATGAAGTACTTAACGATTTTGTGTTACATAGCGATGTTTAATAAAACGAACCGACAACATGAACAATTCTGATAAAATCAAACAGCCGTTAAATAAAGAGTAAAATTTTTTCAGAGTTTACAAATTTGATTGCGATTGAAAATCAACAATAAAACAACTGCCTTCTTTCTCCTCAACAGTTAAGTCCCATGACCAGCATCTATATATGTAATCACTTTCAATAGAACTTTCACCACGCCATTTATGTTGACCTAAATAGCAGACATACATTTTACAAAATTTATATCCACTCAAGTAATACAATTGAGTTCAATCAAAGTAAAAAGAGAGGTAATGAACTCATTAGCACTTCCAGTTGTACGACTAGTTGAATGTTCCTGTGCTTCATAATACACTGGAAATATCATACCTCTAAGAAGAGGAAGTGAAACAGTTTCATGCTATTTGGTTGCTATTTTCTGTGAAATGCACGTACAATCATTAAGAAAAATTACTCATTTGTGTCAGAACAAGGACCGCAGTGGAAGAATTTCAGTTGCATTGTCGACTTTGAGGATTAGTGCAGACACAACAAACATGCACGCGAGTTAGCAGAGCTCTGCTAATCAAAATACTGGATTGAAGAAACTCAGAGCAAAAATAACGAAAGTGTGACTGTGACAAACTTGTTTACAGCTCAAGAAATTTTTGTCTAGACGGTGCTAAGTGAAAAATTTCCCTCGGCTTATAAGAAGAATTTTCATGCTCAAGTAACTGTAACGATGTTAACAGAGGCTTGGCTGTATGCAGGCATGTGTTTTCCCTACTGTTCAAGCATTTTTTAGAACTGGTTTTCCCTGAGTTCTAAGGGCAATTCGCATTGTGATCGGGGGTGACAAAAAAGATTTTCGAGAGTTTTTATTTAATTCTTTATAGTGTACCAGTCATCATGTGTCTGGAGTAAGATAGAAGATAACCTTGTGGCCATGCATGGTCATCACTGACGAAGCTTATGAACGTCTAAGAACATGCAATGCTCAATTGCAGATATTCATTGACGATTACAGCTTTTTCAAATCCAAACTTTTTGTCGTTGAGACTGTCTGTACCAAATTAAGTTTGTATTAACAATTTATGGATCTTCATTGATTGGCTTTCCGCATGGCTGATCACATGACTGTAATTCTCTTCTTACATTGGAGACTTTCCCTTCCTTCTTTGGCAAACCATGTTGAACCACTGCTGGAAGCATCAAATTTCACCAAACTTTAGGAATCAGTTGGCATTAGTGCTTTGTACCTCTTAACCTAGTTATACTTTTCATTGGTCAGCAGTGTACTGTATCAAGAAGACTCCGAATGGATTTAATTGGGCTCAAATTAAACCTTGTTTTTCATAGCAATACAAAACATTTGTCAATTGTTAGCCCCAACAATAACCTAACCCCATCATGAAGCTAGAAAGTTGTTGAACAAATTTATAGGTTAATAAAAGAATGTAATGAGTTTTAAATATGTATGTCAAATTCTAGAAACGGACAATAAAATTGAAATGCCAATACTCATGTTTTTTTGAAGCTATGTATGATATTCATTCAGAGTGGCTTGAATTTTAGTTTTTCCATGAAATTATACTGCATAATACTTATGTAAAAAAGGGGAAGATATTCTTCCCTTTGGTCTTGGCAAGAGTTAGCTGTATTAAACGTACAGTAATTTCAAAGAATACGTTTATCAGAATTGCAGATTTTATTTGCTTCTGAAACTGCCGTAATTTTTCGGGTTACGTGCAAGACTTAGTGCAGTTTACCCATCTTATTCTCTTTCATACCCACACCTTGTGTTTTATACTGTATATTTTTCGAACTAATATGTTAATATTCTTGCCATGAGATACGAATCACCAGATCCTACTAAAAGATCAACGAAAGCTACTAACTGATTCGATCGTTACTGAGTGAGTTTTCATAAGACGTCTAACTTTGTCACTCCAAATTTGTGATGCAAAACGCAAATGCTGGTGGTAAATATGACCCTGAAGATGAGTAATTGATACCTCCCTCTGTTGTGAGGGAAATTATTTTCAACTGTTGTAGTACATTTTCAACATAATTCGAATGTTTTGTGAATAGTACTAATTTTTACTCCATAGTGTCCTCATTTTTTCTTCAATATCTTAGGACGTTCCCTTGCAGTCACTGCGGGCTAATGCCGTGTTTTCTGTACCACAATAAAATATTCTAACTGGTTCACTAGGCTACAATTAACTCATAATAGCTAAAACATAGGTAGATAATTTTATTTGTTTGTACTTAATTCTTTTAAATATAAGCCATGATAGTCTCATTTAAATTTTCTGCTGCTAAACTATAATTAGGATCCTTCCTTACATCATACCATAACGGGGAATTTTACATGTTCCCCATCTTGATACAAGTGAACGAAGTCTTTATTTTCTGAGCCTTCAGGTCGCATATAACGGTATATAGCTTGCCTACTCGTCCACTGTATTCTGAGTGTGTAGCCTAGTCCAGATGAGATGCTTCTTCATTTGTACATTAATATTTTGTCGACTGATGTTAATTCTCGTCACAAGGTCGAATTCTGTTAAGTCTTAGTGAGTTCTTCTAGTCTAGTGAGTTATAGACTATCGTCCATTATAGAATTATGAATTAGTAACTGGCTTCTGGTTGTATGATGACAAATGAGTAGTTGTATAAATGCAATACACTGAATAATATGACATGGGATCTCTATCATTGGTTGGTGACTCGATCGTGCGTAAATTTCAAAATACTCAATAAATAAGATACCTTCTGTGCTTTGTTTCAGAGAATCGACATTTTAAGGGAAAACAAATATTATAGTCTGTGCCCACATGAAGATTAGAAATGTAGGATTTCTTGCGATATATTTGAGGTATTTCATCATATTTTCACTTTGCTGGCACCTCAACTACGCTCATCAACACGCCTCTACGAGCCTCCACTTCAAATTGCAGCGCAGAGGATGGGGACTCGCTTGAAGCATCACTACTGCAGGGTGTTTCAGAAATAAGGCAACGAACTTTTTGGTAGGTTTATGAATATTTAAATGGGTGATTTTGATTTTAAGGGTTGAAACTCAAAAGTGAATAATAAGTAAACGATGCAGTGTTGCATTTATTCGATGTAACCATCCTTATTACGAACTACAGCTTTAAGTTTATTTACGAATGCATCGCAAGCGGCACGTATCTGTTCTTTAGGAATTGTTTCCCATTCCCTTGGCAGTTATGCTTTGAGGAACTCGAGAGAAGTGTGAACCCTGAAAATGTTCTGTAACCCATGGTAGCTACTTTGATTCTAAAATAAGAGAAATGTACCGTTCTGAGTTCAGTTTGACCCTACAAGGCACAAAAATAAGCGGAGATCTTCCTGTGGCTGTCACAGCTGCCCAAATCATGACAGACTGTGCATTTTAGTATCTCGAAACAATCTTAGCCTCAACTGAACTTGAGGAACTCTAAACTCGGTCGTTCTGATGGTTCACAACTTGCTGAATGCCAAATTTTTTCCCATCTGTGAACAGCAAGTTTGGGAGCGTGCCTTGAGCTACCTCACTAAGGAGGTGACGACTTCTTTCAGCCCTCATTCTGTCATGATATTCAGTAAGCTCGTGACGTATCATCATTTTGTAAGATTTCTTTCCCAGATTCTCTTTCAACACTTGATACATTGAAGTTTTGCTAACACCGGCTTTTGCAGCCAGTTCTCGATATGAACGACGTGGGGTTCGACGCAATTTCTCCAGCGCGTTTTTGATAAGTTTATAATTCTGAACACTTCGTTTCTGGCCTCGTCCTGGTTTGCCCAAAGTTGTACTAGTCTCCTTAAACTTTTTAACAATTTCCCAAACAGTTGAACAGTTAATTTTTAACTTTTTTGTAATTGATACGTCACTCTCACCTTTGTGGAGCTTGATAACAATATTTTGATCCACAACCATTATATAAAGTATGAATTTAAAATTTAGATACTTAAAATAGAAAGATTATTTTACTATTTTCAAAATAATATAAGATTTAAATCACCAAACATTGATTTTAAATTATTTATTCAATATGGAAACTGGTGGCCTTAATTCTAAAACACCCTGCACTCTTAAGATCTTATCGATAAGCACTATCACTGCTTTCAAGATGTTAACATTAAGAATTTAAAATCCATGTATATGCAATGTATACTCTATTGGAAACAAAGTTCATTCATCTTTAATTTGTAGACAGTCTTCCTAAAGTTATTTTAGGACACACATTTCGAAATTTAGGAGTCGTATTTTTCTACTAATTAGGGGATACTGAGACAACTTACTAAGTTATCTGAGCCTCTGAAAATATTATCTACTGAATGGCATCCCTTGGAAGTTTCTTTGTTAGTAGATTTTTTCAATGTGAGTCAGTTTTAACTCATGTTCTTAAGTAAAATTTTGTATGACCACACGCATAGAATTTTAAGTCTAGAATAGTGTACCCAATATTGATTCATAGTTTTTGTGAATAAGAAAATTGAAAAACGAATCTCAAACTAAAGCAGGTTCTGCACCAATGTTCGAATGTCTGGTTTCACCTGGACCTTTTTGTAAATCTTATTCAGATAACTTATAATTGCAAAATGGGCGAAAGCAGTGGCATTTATAAGTTATACGAACTAATAAAAAGAATACTGTGAGCACATGCTCTGAATACTTTTTCTTTAGTCAAATTAGAATTAGATTAATAGGTATAATAGCCCGCATGATGTGCTTGTGTCTTTTCAATAGTATAACTGCGTGTTCTCATAGTGTAATAATAATAATAATCACACGTGGATTTGACTGTCAGTTAGCTTAAACTTTTACAATTTTAGATGAGTTTGGTGAACACACAAAAACATAAAATCAAAATAAACACTAGTGAGAGGCATTTTTCTGTATGTGGGAGTGTTCCTTTTCAAATCGATACAGTGCCTTCTATACCTGCTGCTACTGTAGCCTAGTGGTTAGTGATCTGTGCTTGAGCAGCAAAGTCTCTACTTTTGAGGTCTTGAATACCCACGCTCTCTCAGAATTTTTTCAACGCGTGATGCAGGAGCCAGGTAGGCTGAGTGACTTGACTTTAACAATATTTGTTTCAAACTTCCAGATCATCGCAACGTGTTCCTACGAGCCTCTACCTCCTGTCGCAAGATGGACGGTAACAGTCACTGCCAGCATGATCACTCGTCTCAAAATGTTGCATTGAAAATTTAAAAACTATTGTATATCTCATGCATACCGGAATGGAATTAAATTTCTTTCGTTTCTTTTTCTTTTCCTTCACAGTCATAACATTTTTGATAAGTTTTTAGCCTGAAACTTTAAAAGTTTTTCTTATCTCAAGTTGCGCTCGATTTTGTTTTCAAGTTTTATGACGTATTGGCGTGTGTGGAAAAAATTATTCCAAAAACAGGAGGTAAAATACTTTTCATCACATGTCCAAAATTGTACAGAAAACAGCCTTGATGTATTTTTCTGAAGATGGACAGATACTTGTGGTGTAATACAAATTTATCATAAGAATACTTTTGCATAGTCTAAAAGTACTTTTGTATTGATTAATTTTGCACTTTTCAAAGTGTTAATTCTTGTTAATTCTGAAGATGAACAGATACTTGTGGTGTAATACAAATTTATCATAAGAATTCTTTTGCATAGTCTAAAAGTACTTTTGTATTGGTTAATTTTGCGCTTTTAAAAGTGTTAATTCTCCCTGATTTCAGGTGTGTGTACTGAGATTTGTGAATACCGAATAAAAGATCATTATCGGTGTAATGCATTCAATATGACTTTCTGTGAGTGAAATAAAGTTTATGAGTTCCTACAATTTTAGTATTTCTGAGAATCATTATGTATTTTAGTATGTATTACGGTTAGATTGTTTTGTAAGCACAAAAACTGAAAAATACTCGTATGAAAGCCCTAGTGGCCAATCCAATCCTAGGAATTAGCAACTAAAGGCACAATAATTTTTATAATTGATATATCAATTCTATTAAGCCTTAATCAATAGTGTTAGAAATGTATTAGTATGTACGAGTATTTATGTTTCTCATTATTACCTCTGGAGAAATTAATAATTACGAACAGATGTAAAATTTAATCATAATCTTGTTAGTGCTTCCAATCGTTTAAATACAAGATTTAATCGTTTAAGAGGTGAGTGACAATTACGCAGCAGTAAAATGATAATCAATTTTCTTACATTTAAAATTCTAGTTCAAAAACAAGTGGGAATATTTATTTTATATTAAGCAGACTACAGCAATTTATTATCCGAATGTAAGTTAGTGATAAACGTTTGTTGTGTTTAAATTAACTTATGTTCAGGGTAGGGCATTCAAGCTTCGTAACTATTTGTCAGATTTTTGTTCTGTTTTTAGCCCTGTTCATATTGCCTTTTGTGGGTATTTTCGATATTTAAGACACTGCTGTGGTGCGTCATGCCATTTTGTTTTATTTCACTAAATATTAATTTAGCATGCTCTCCACGATCACATCCGTACCAATTTTTACGATTTTACACTCTACTCTATTTTTCATATATGGCATATATAAACAATCTCAAATTATTTTATTTTTTGAGGAACAATATTATCATCTGCGTTCTAACACAGCAGAGTATTTGCTATACTGCTTTCCGATTTAATTAAAAATTTTTGTTCAGGTTTGTTTGTTATCTCAATATTAACGGTTTGGTTTCGTCTTGGGATCGCTGAAGCAAAATCTACACGCGGTCAGCTGCCGATCGATGATCCTCGCTGTCAGTCAACAGCCCGCGCACGTGCGACACTGGCAGCACGTGCGCTCGTTCCCGACAGCTGCAGCACAGCTGGCCGCATTCCAAGCATTGCTGATTCCCATTCCTACCCTCATCCGCAACAGCCAGTTGTGCTGCATTCCAGAGATTCCCAGTCTACCCCTCAGCTGCTTGACTGAGTAGCAGCTGCTGCATACATTCCTGAAAGACCCGTTCCTACCCTCGTTATGTGTGCACATCTGCTTGCTCTGCTTGCCAAGATCTCCTTTTAATTGTTCTTGATGTTTTCCTCTCTCTATAATCTTACAACGGAACGCTAGAGGGTGCAGATAAGTATTCGTTGGAGACTAAACAAAAATTAGCAAATCATTTTAGCAAAAGTGCTAAAGAGTTCTTCGAAACAAGTAGCTTTGAAAAATTGATGATAACTCTGGACAGGATGTTTTCAACTTTATTCGTGACGTCAGAGCTGTTAAATGATATTTCAATTAGAATACACTCGAAGTGTAAGCTTTTTAACCTTGCATTTAGTTTAATTTAGATTTTCAGTTTGTATATGTGCAATAATAAGGTAAACTTGTGTTAATTAAAAAAAATTCAAAAAGGGTCTCTGAAACTTTTCCTATAGTCAATTAAAACTTAAGGACGAGGAACTGCGTACAAAATCATTTTACTCTTGAAAACATGAAGGAAATCCTAAATTAAAACTGAACGCTTGAAGAGCATTCGTTCGCAGTTAGCAATGGTATAATAATAAGCGTTCTGGATAATGCAACTAATCAGGAGAAAAGTGTTCAAACATAAGAAGTGTCAAATTCCTCACTGACCTTCAATGTTAAACATTCTGTAAATTTCAGAAAAATAGTTTTGTTAAAACAATTTTCGGTTCTAATTTATAATCTTGAATTTATATTAAAGGTTTTCAATTACTCGTAAATTTCTTTAGCCCATTCTTTGCTTTTGCTCTCATAATAATAATCTTAATGAGTAAATTTTGTATTGCGCCTGATGACAAGATTTTAGTTTGCCCTACATGTTAAAATCTTGGTGCTGAGAACACAGAACAAATGTACGAGGCAAATTTTTCGTCAAATTTCGATCGCATGTGGTCCTTCTTGAAGAGATTGCGATATCTGAAAAAGGGAATTCAAATACCATGGTACGAATACCATGAAGTGATACTAAATACACGCTCGTGCAAACTAGAGCGCCTGGAAATTATTGTTGATGTTTGGAATATGTAATTTGCTGTTTGAAGACTGGAACAAGTGTACGTAGACTACGTAAACACTTCAATCTATAAATGATATTAATATTCTTATTCTCAGGTGTTCTTTCACGATCATTTCTATTTCAAGTTGGAAGAAATGTGTAATTTCTGGGTAACGTTTATCCTAATATTTGAATAAATTTCAAGTTCCTACGAAAAATTTTATAGAATTTACAACTCATACACATTCTAAATTACTGTAAGACCATTGTGCTGCTGACCAAACTTCATAATTCAAATAAAAAGTTTCAGTTTGAAAAGCTTATTGCTAGAGATTTGATTGTATTCTGAAGATTTGTTCGGCAAAGTTCTTGCATGCCAAACTGACTCGGTTTGAGAGCTGCGATGACGTAGTGTAAGCCTCAGCGAATATTTTAATAGATTTAACAAACTACTTTGCAAGTTAAATAAAATAAAAATGGGATAGGAGAGCGTTTGGATTGCGTGTTGATACTCACTTGTCGTGTACAACGAGAGTTTTATGCAATGTTTAGCATTCATGTTCGGCTCTCATAGCTGACATAAGTTACTGTTATAATAAAAAATTGCAATATTTTACAGTTTCTACTTATTTGGAACTGGTTAATTGTGCCTCATTAATAAGCTCATGGAATAAAAGTAATTACTTTCAAATCGTAAGCCATTCAGACGAAACATATTTTGATCAAATATCAGAAATGTTGATTATTTTATGGTTTAAACTACAAGCTTGTTGAAAATTCAATCATTTTAGTGCAATTCGTAATTGGTATTAAGATGCCTTTGCAAGGTTTCGACTCATTTTCTCATTCAGCATAGTTGTTGACCTTCCACTTCTTCGAAGCCTAAACTGTGTGATGCAACAGTATCACTGATACGAACATCTCATCTCAAGAGGGATTTGCATGACACCAAAAGCAAATAAATAAATATATTTTTTGTTTATTTCCATACATAACTCCGGGATATATACACAACTGCTTTTATTACATAGGGTTGATTCATTTTTTTAAGAATATCTCGGAAAATAAAATTTTTAAGGGCTCTAGTGTAAGTATAACTTACTATATATGTAATTTCTGAAAATTTTGTGCAGTTAGTAGTTATCTTTACTCTCAACCAGACCTAATTTTCTTTCTTCAATACCTTGATTAAATATATTTTTCTTCCCCAAACATGCTAGAAGAAAAAATTCTTCTCACAATTTTTTGGATTGCTTCAATTGAGCATTATCTGGAGTTTGATCAGTTCATACTTTGGTTTGAATTTTTGCGGTGCGAAAGACAACATCTGGCACATTCCAGTCGTACGCTTGAGGCACGTCCTGGGCAGGTGCTGTGCCAGCACGTGGTGCTTGGAATGCTGCACCACCACTGGTCGTGGGAATGGGAATGGGATTCGCTCAACAGCTGCCGCTCTGGAATGCTAGCGGATGTTCCATATCGATTAGCAGGTGCTGAGGATATGCTGGCACGAACAGTGAGGGGTATTCTGTGGTGTTAGAGCACGGTTCATGCCAGAGGGAATGCACGACTGGATTCCCTTTTTCAATGTGGGAACGCTTAGAGGCCGAACTGGGAAAAGTATTTTTGTGCGGTTGTCCTAATACTCGACGAGTCATGTCGATTGAGTTTGTTGCATTTTATTTTTACTTACTGTGTACTGTGCTATTGCTGTTTCCACATTTCACTGCAGTACTCCATTTAAAAGTTTGAAGAGGTAAATAAATATTTACCTACCGGAATAATTTGACCTTGTATCGAAAATGAGTTATGGAAACTATTTTTGTACAGCTCGTATACATTTACAATTATATCTCATTAAATTTTATAAGCATCTGTTGAATTTTTGTATTTCACTGCGCATAACTTTGAAATTTTTCTTAATGTTTTATCGGTCGCCTGTTCGCTCAAACTATGGAATCATGACTATAACGATGATAGTTAGTTCTTTTATTCAACAGTTCCTTTAAATGAAATAATTACTTAGCGAACATTTTCTGGAATATATTATTCATCAAGCGTAATACTTTCCTAATACTTTCGGCCTAAAGTGGAACATAAAATTAATTTTTTAGCGGGGGGGGGGGGAAGAGGAATATTTAAGAGGTGCGAGAGCAAAGCAGTGATTTGTAATATTTCATTAACTTTAGGAATAATTTCATTTGTGTCATCTTAAATACCTGATCCAAGCGTAATTTAAGTTTGTTTATAGACTTGCATCAAAACGACGTAGAAAACGTGCTGAAACTTCGTGCGTCTTCCCTATGCAGTATTTACATATGCTTCGCAAATTAGGGGAAACTAAGGCAAATTGAGTCCATTATAATAACTGAATAACTTTACATCAACTTTTGGACACGTAATAGTCACAATTTTGCTACTCATCTAGTCGCATCTACGTAGACCCTGGATCTCTGTAGAACGCGTGCTAGTTAGTGAAATGTGATACAATATATCCGTGGACTTTTGTAGTAATCACGCAGGGGTAAACCTCGTGACCAACAGGTGGAAGAGTTCTCATTGTTACCCTGCAATGCAGCATAGTTACAAATTGCCGCTATTTGTGATCGGACAATTTTCTGTTTCAATTTTTATATTTTGATCTACATTTCAAGCTCATCATGAACAAGTGTATTGATTCAAATTTCAGAGATCATTTAGCAACTTTAGTCGATCAAGGTTCTCCGCTACCACTCATGAGTCGCATTAGTCTCGTGTTTCTGGTATGTATCATGGATATATGGATTCAGTTTGTACTTTAATTTCGTAGTAAAACTTTTTCTCTATAAACTGGGTTGATTTTACAAAAAATATTTTTCTTCTCTTTTCGTAGGTGATGCAAAGCTCAACAGTCGAATGTTAATCGGTTTCTCATACGTCTAAAGTTCTTTGTAACCTTTAAATGATTCTATTATAACTTTTCTGTTTTCGTAACTTATATGTATATATGTATATATATATATATATATATCTATATATACTGTTTACTGTATACTGTATATATATGCATTTTTAGGTTTCCAATTTTCTAATTATTAAAGGGTTTGAAAAGACTTGGTACGGAAATGTTTTTTATTAAATAAATATGCAATAAATAAATGTCAGTACGTATATAAAAGACGATTTCTTCTTCCAACATAAACCTTCGAAGGCGAACTAAGGTCGGCAGAGAACTGCTTCATCGTGACGCAGATGACCAGCGAACTTCGGAAGATGGACGTCGGAGAAGAATAAAATTGTAGAGCTACTGACGCCAATGCTTCTTTTATCACAGGTGACTATCACAGAAATGCCCAGGGTTTAAATCTATCACGTTTATCACAGCATTCAAAATATTGTACTTTAGTTGAAAAAGTGGGTAAACATTGAATTTTACCAAGGTCTCCACATTGGTTTGGCGGGACCAGAAGATGAATTTCTTGAGGGCACTTGGGATGAAACCGGCGATGAATTTCTTGAAGGCACGTATGGCATTGGAGAGGAATTTCTTGAGATTATCTGAGATGAAACAGACAATGTGTTCAGCATTGGTGCGTTGGATGATGAAATGATTAACAATTGCTTCTCATGCTGTGACACTTGGGCAACATCTGAGGACACACTGGTAACGGCACTTTGTTGTTGAGGCGCCACACTTGGTTTAGGCACCGAGGGCTGAGTCGATGCGAAGGTAAGTAAGCCGTGCTGGGATGAAGGTAACGGAGATTCTTGGTTTGATGATAAACTCGAGGAAGGTGCAGGAGAGAGTTCAGAAGCAGAGCTGTAACCGCTGGATGTTGTTGAAAATGCAGGTGAAGGGCCTGGCTGGGGCACCAGGATGGTCAAAGGAGCTCTCTTCTCGTGCTCTGTCAGTTTAACTCCAAGGTGGGTCATTAATTTTGTCCCAAGTGTTACGTCGACTCCTTCAATGGACGCCAAGCAGCGAGATACTTCTGAGGCACAGTGGGTGTATCCTTCCCTGTACTTCTCCTGTAAGTTTGGCAGAGGCTTCAGAGCCAGCTGACCCCGCTGACGAAGTTTCTTCAAGTGAGTCACTGTCAGTTCGAGAACGTCGGCTTTTTCCAATTTCGCTATGGAATCTCCCTCGTTTTGCAAAGCACCAACCATCAAATCTTTTAACTCGTCGAGACATTTGTTGATTCTTGCTCTTCTTTTGCGTTCAAGCATTGGTTTCATTACTTTTCGGTATTGGTAAGTGCGGGACATAGGTTCAAGTTCACAAGCCATCTTGTATTTTCTTGTGATAAAATTCCAGAATATGATGCAGGAGTTAATATATTCTGTAAGTCAATTACACTCGCAACGAAAGCTCTTGATACACTCGCAGGTGGATTTCAGATCACGAAGGAGCTCAACCACTTCTTGTAGAATGCAACTGCACAGTGGTGACTGGTGAGCACTGATCAGGAGCAGCAACGTTGCCCTGTGCTGAGCAGCGAGTGTAAGTATTCTAACAGCGCAGAGCTTGTGATGGTTCTTATATACCTTTGAGCCAGTTGGGGCGGAGCGACAGAACCGTGAGAACCGAGGTACGCTCTCTGTTCCCACACAGCAACCACCTGCCCGTGCCTCTCGACGTCGGTGTCCCCCCGACCCTCCGCATCCACCGCTTCCACCTCACGCCACTCCCGCCATCAGCCCCTGCACCATGAGCGCATGCCTTCACAAGACCACCTCCACCACCGTCACCACCACCAGCAACACACGCTTGCCTGCCATTTGGGAGCCAGCACGAGGGGTAGTGTTGGGACCAGACTGGTTTAGCGCCACTAAGACACGTGCCATCCCCGTTTCTTTGCACATTGCAAATTACGTTGACTTCTCTGAGTTGTATACTGCCCCTAGGTTACACACTGCTTACCATATAAAATGCAGCTTGGACTGCTTCATCACTGAAAATCAAAAACTAATGTAATTTTACAGTGTTTCTTCACAGGAGACATATAGCTGTGTTTCCGATCTGATGAGTCCTTTCTGTTATCATTGGCGCTTACATTGTGCCAATCAGACGGAATGATTATCATAAAAAGGATCATTTCTAGAATTTTTAATGAGTTGTGGGGTATGAGTTGCAAGCTGTAAAATTGAACTCTCCGTATATTTTTGCCTTCAGTGCATGAATTGTTTTCTCATTTTAACGGTTTTAGGCCAATATTTCGAGATGGAAAAATAGATGTGATTTGAAATATGATTCACCTTTGCCCTGCACTTATGTACCTACCTGCTGGAGATCGAGACTATGGTCCTGAACTTCTCGCAGGTTTTCTGCCTTTCTAGGCTAAATAATATTTCATAATTAGTATTTAACACACCAAGAGCAAAATTGAACATTTTATAGATATATGGTGTTAAGTTTTCCTCCATTAGCAATGTAAATTTTTGAATACAGACATTGAAAAAGTTAGTCAGTAAAACTGTGAACGAATTCAAGAGTTGCATATGTGAGGTGTTTTGATTCATGAGAGATTTAAGGTATCCATCAAAACTCCTTGATATTATACATCATAAAAACTAGCAGAATTGCTGATATTAAAAACAAAAAACAGAAAAAACTTCCTGTAAAATAAAAGTAGTGGCAGCGACATGTATACTTCCTTCAATATCGCTAAAATACCGCACACGAATTGAAAAATTTTTGAATGTTGACGGATATCGAATCCTCTCTTCTGTGATGCTGATTACAATAATAACCAAAAGATCATGAAACAGATAATAAAAACATAATCTTCAGGAAAAAGTAGGATTGTATTACTATGCAGCTTTTTCATGGAGAGAACCGCTTTTTTTATTCATATACCAAAAATTTGAGGGATGCTTTCCTCTGTCTTTTTTTTAAATATTCTCCAGAGAGTAAATTTATAAATGAAAAAACAATTTACTTCGATGTCGTACAACTCAAGTGACGACTTCGACAAGTTAAATTTTCTGAAATATAGGAAATTACTTCGAGTCATTCAGTTATCTATTTTAAGATTCCCTTCCACATTCTTCCGTTAAGGGTTGAGATTACGCTGAACTACATATTCAATATTTCAAAGTCTACATTCTTGAGAAAGAAAGGAAGTGCATGTTTTGTTGCCAATTTATCAAAGTATTGTACACGTACTTTACTCTGGCTATTGACAAAATCTTACGCGTGGTACACATATACGTATGATATCGTAGATACATATTGGTATGTACATATATAATTAGCATGTAATGATAATTTTGATATTTAATAGCAAGGTAAGTAGTAACATCCGCCTGTTCTAGAAATTCAGTTACAGTCTGGACGCTGCACGCGCCGCTCGGTCGACACAAACAGACGCATTATTAAGCCTCGTGTTTCTAGTAGCTGAGACGCGGACGCTGAAGGCTATGCGTGGTCTGCCATTACCTGCCGCTACACAACCATAACGTGCTCCACAAAAAATTCTCAAATGAAAATCAATTATGGTGTCTTATCCTCGAGTGATGGTTTGGCCTGTGTGGCTGCGGGGGAAGCTAGTTTGTATGCGCCTTAGTTTTTCGGTCATCGAAAAATGAGGAGAAAGCTGGCCTAGCATGATTTCATGTCCAATAAAGCTTCTTGAAAAGATTGAAACTTTTCTTGAAAGGTGAAGTTACTTTTTGAATTCTGTAGGTTGCTTATAATTCACATTAGGCTATTTTTATGGAAAAATAACATCGAATGTCCAAACCCATTAGTTTTTTCTCATAATGTGAAATTCCACTGGCAGGAATTACATCGTCTGTATTATACCTCAATGTTTGAGTTTATGCGTTGTGACTATATTCTGGCGAGCAGAATAAGAGTACGATCACGTCGTGCAGACATTCCTTTGCAAAAATATTTGAGTTCATACTCACTTGTGGAAGAACTATTTAGAAATTATTTGTGAAAAACATTTAAACATTTGAACGTCTGAAAAAACAGTAACGGCATTGTGAATGAATAATTTGACGATAATTTTGGGAAATCATTCGCGTATGATCGAATTGTTGAAGGTTTGAAGTAATTTTAGTTTTTGAACTAAAAGATGCACATAGGACTTAGAATGTGACAGGTGGCACGAGGTTTGAAAACACTGCCTTACTCCGTTATCTTGTGAGTAAAAAATAGAATCAGTATATGAGAGAGTCATACCAGATGCTTTAGGCAACTGCTGATGCAAAACTAAGTACATTAAATGAACTACAGACTGTACTCCCTACAGTAAGCATTAGTCCTGAAAACTAATCTGAATAATTTGTTGTAAAATTTGTTCTTGGTTCAGCATCTGAAGCAAGTTCTGTTCGCATGCAAAGTTCAGGAGTTGATTACAGGGACGGAGACAAGCACTAGGCAACATCCTCCTGAGGCGATGGCGAACCGTCGTAAATATTGACGCCTGATGTGATAAGCTAAATCGTGGTTCTGTCCTGCAAAACTGCCTTAAATTCAATGAAAATTTGAGCATTTAACTTAATGCACAAACAACTTCGTAGATTATTTTCTAAATTTATTGAGTACTGTCAACACTTAGCGACTTTCGGTGATTAATGCTTGGTGTAAGCTCAGTTCATGTCTTAAATCAGTAAAAAAACTGGCCCACCATGAGTTGGGTACTCGAAAGGTCATTCTGAGCAGCTGTAGAACGAGTGGGTATACAATGCATACATGAAAGAATTTGAATGGATCAGTTACTCACAAAGAAAGTTAGCACTTTCCATTAGTAATTTTATTCCGAAAAGATTGAGTACATTTTGGACAAAGACACGCGTCAGTAAAAACTATCAGTAGTTCGTTAAATTAAAATCAGATATGATAAATCCCCTGCACTGCGTTTATATATTCAGATTAATTAAAATGTTTGAATTCATTATGTGATTTTGAAAAATATGGACCTTCACTTACTATTATTAAAGGTTATTTTCATCTATATAAATATCACGGAAATTAAATTGGGACCTCTGATAGTAAAACATACTACTGGTTGTTCCTACCACTTCTACGATTTTGTTTCTTAGCGGGCTTTCCAAAAACAACTTTGTGAATTTGGATGCATAGCAGCTCACACAGTGTTGGCCAGTGACTGCACAGCAAAATTATGCTCATTCGAAAGCTTGACCCTGTCAATCGAGGAACATTTCTCATTATGTAAGTCATTATGTGATTAGATTCAAAATAACAAAAAAATGAATAACAGTATTTATTTTTTATATCTTTTTCGAAACCCACCAATTGTCTATATCACTACTTAGTTCTACTTGGCATCTACTAGTTTCTTTTTGCAATTACACCGAGAATAGAAAATGTATATCAATGTCGTATAGATACATGCCAATGAATATAAGTGACTTATTTTCAAGTGGCAAGTTTTCGTGGTTTTATAAGCCTAAATGGGAATCAAGTTATTTATTTTCTTCCTTGACGTGGAGAAGTGCCGAAACAATGCCACCAATCAGGATTATAGCACACGATTCAAATCACTTTTTTGGGTTCTGTTGACCATAATGTACGACGATTCTTTCCTCGTGCAGACACCTCACCACAAGGATGAATTCGCTTCATTGATCGCAGGTTCGCTCTCTCTTTCTTTCGGGACAGTCACGGCCTTTCCAAGTGGTGGAATTAGCGCATCGTTTCGTGGCTCCATAATGACATGCGCGCGTGACCACGCTGCACGATTCCTTTCGAGCGGTTCGTGACCCTGCATGTTGAACACGTGACCCTGCATGTTGAACGTGCACGTACCCGTACGACACGGCACCAGTGTCACAGCGAGACGTAACTCAAGATGACATTAATAATCCTTTTTGCGAGGTTCCTATAGCAGTATCAGCTAGCGCCTAAGACCGATGGATATGAATGTGAGAACTAACCCTCATTCCTGAAAACTGGTCAGTCGAACCGGGAACTTTTCGTTTTGCGGGCCATATTTTTGGGACTCGAGGAATATTCATGAGCTGCACCCCAGGTGATGTATGAGAAGATCGTCTTTACCTTTTTTCAAAGGAAGCCTGACTGGACGCGAGAAAATACATGCATGGTCTGCAAAATCTGGTTAGGTACGAGTATCTAGTTTGCTGTCAAACATAGCAGAACGCTTAATTTGTTCGATAACCACAACTGTCAAAATAGATTTTTCCAAGCACTTTTCTATGGTACAGAATGATCAATGGATAGTGATATTAAAACTTTTCATAAATGATATTCAGTATCTAGATTTAAATAAAACAAGGGTGGCAGTGGGATGCCATGTAGTGGAAATTTTTACCCAAAACCTTTAATGTTCAAAACGTTCTTCAACCTGACACCGTGCACTGTACTGCTCTGCTCTTTTCTTGGTGAGGATTGTTATCTTTCTGATATTCTCCTCACTCGTGTTTGCTGTAAAGTCCTCCATAATCCGCTATAACTCTGTTAGATTGCTTGGTTAACCTCTGAGATTGTGTGCCATGATCTGGGACCAGAAAGGGAAATCAAGGAGTGCAAATCTGGAGAGTATGGGGCCAATGGTGATCCGTCCAGCGTGAAATCAACCGTTCAAACTTTGTTAGGGCCTAGTACATGTTGATTTGTTTGTTTGATGACTGGTGCAAACCAAGCCATTTTTCATCTGACGAGATTAAACGTTGGAAGTAGCCGTCCTCGAAACTCAGCTCAAAATGCAGGCCGCCAGTCTGAATTCTTTGTTTACCAGACTGAGAATTTGCATCAGGTTCGGTTTGTATACCTTTTATTTGAGATGTTTTTTTCAAAATTAGTCGGATGATTCCATAGCTTAAACTCAAAATGGTTGCAGCACGCCTAATGTGAGATTTGAAATCTTATTAAAAATTTTTTTTCACTATCTCTACATTTCGTAATGCATAAACTTCTTGCCAGTGAGACCTGAGGTCAAATTGTAGCTGTTTGTCTAAATCTTTTCACAGTTCTATTTAATGCCATAATATGATATTTTTCCCCTGACGAGGATGGTTGGGAATAATTTTATCCCAAATGCCCTTTGAACTTGCTTGATGCTCTATACTCTATAGAGTTGCCTGAATGTGATATTGATAAACGTTGACTGTTGCTCAGTGAATGGAGAGTTTTATTTGAAATGATGACTGGGGCTGCCTAGCTGAGTTGTTTTGAAGGAAGCTTTTTTCGAGCTTAAATAATACGAAAAATAAAAATTCACTCCATGTTATATATATATATATATATATATATATATATATATATATATATATATATATACATTTAAAAGCAATTAGTACTTTAGTAGAAGGACGGGTACCTTTGTTAGATTAATATGTAGCGATTAAACATTTTTAATGAATTATTGTTTTAATACCATTATCTGTAGATCATACGGTATCGCATCAATGATAAAGATAGGAAGCTCATTGATTCTGATTATATATGATAACTACACTTAGTATATTTCAGTAATAAATTTCAAAAGTTGAATTTTACAGAGTTTGAAGCGAATAACTGATAAGATTATGTACTAGTGTCGAGGGCGTAAATCTGAACTCGAAATTCTACTATTACATACATCAATGTACGCACTAAATCTGGTCTCGCACGCTCTCATGCAAATTTTTTCCTAAGGAAAATTGATTGCACGCATGAAAATTTATCATAAAAATATTTTTTTCACTGATTATGCTCTCCGGAAACATAATCTATGTTATAGCGAGACTAGAACACACAAGTCCGTCCATCTCATTTGCTAACAAATTGACCGAATTTTCTTGAAATTTCCTGAGTATTCAAGACTCTAATCACAATCAAGCGGTGATAATGTCATTCAAAAATAAAAATAAAGTAACCGAAAAATGTTCAAAGTTTTTGTTGTGATTTGGGAAGAGGAAAGTCCACTTTAAGTTAATTCAGAGATTTTAGCTTAGGTATTTGTTGGCGACTTTCCACTTATTTATATACAAACAATTTAGAATACTGAGGTCAAATGTATTTAATACTTGACTAAAATAATTATCAGTCTTAGTAATTAACACATAGTTACTTAGGACAAAACTCATGCAGCGACCTGGAGCGGAACCTCTATTGGAATATGAATGATGTGACTTTTCCGAAGTCTACGTTAGATTAAAAGCTCAGAGCTGACTGCACCTCTACACACACGCTGTTATCACGAATACAACATCTTAAATTATAATCTATGAACCTCCACCAAAACTGTTCAAAGTACAATTCTTAAGTGAAATAATTACTAAAGTTTCAATTCATTTACGGTGTATAGCTCCAAGACTAGTAGGCGCTGTGTTTTCATACGATGTTATAGAGATAAGTGCATCACAAGGCGTTTAATAAGGGCATAATATATACAGTATAGTATAGTGTGTAAAATGCATAAGCGTATTAGTGTATAATATGCATACAGTAATATCACTCACATTTATGCAAATGCTATAAATGTACAGTATGTGTATACATATAAATACATATACATATGTGACCAGATGCATGCACGCATGCAATAATGCTAATTGCTTTTAAATGTATGTATTTTTGATTAGAATGCACGAACAGTAACTCTATTTTCAATATCATATAGTAAGTCGCTGAAAGTTCAATTACACCACTGATTGCTACATGTACACCAAATCTCACATGGTGATTTCAGCCATTTGACGCACGTGTCTGTCGAGTCAATGAAACTTTACCACGAGAGTTAAATTGCGTTGAAGTAAGGCCCGTCTCGGCTACGTGCAAGGTTCAATTATCGCGTGCACGTGTTCTGAACGCTGATCTGTCTCGTGAGACTGGCCAGGAGCGCGTGCAGCAAGTCACGATATCCTGTTGTCATTTTCTACTATCAGGATTAAATCTTTTCCCATGCGTAATGTGTTGTATAGCATTAGTTTATGCGAGGAGAAAAATTTACAGGTCTAACTAAATACAAGTATACGCAGTGTTCGTTACTGTGAAATAAAATACTTCATTTTAGTACGAAATTTAGCGTTCTAAGCATGTCAAATAACTCAACCGTTATAAATGCAACCTGAACTATTTCAGTAAAGCGTATCAATTAAAAATTAGCTTTGAATCACACACGGATTCTTACTTACATGACCCATTGGTACTGAAGTATTCATAGGAAAGTATATCGGTAAATGTTACAGATAGGAACTTCACGATGATTTGATAATTAAAGCCCGTGTTTGCAGAATGATTTGTTCACATTTTTAGAACAAAATAGACAAATAGTGTTTATACCTCGGAGTGATAGATAACATGAATTCTACAAAAATTAATAGAATTCAATATTTGTTCTTTGTAGTTCTTTGAAAGGAGTAGCTCTTCTGCTATAGTTATAGTTCTAACTGAACCAATTTTGGGAAAATTAGCATAGGGAAAAGCTGAACTGAGCTCGTTGTTTTACAAACGCTGTTAAGTTACTACTGATTAAAATGAATTACCTCCTACGGGTATATTTGTGATTTATTCGCTATCTACGTACGTATATTTTCTTTACAACTTCAGGTAGAATAGAAAATCTTGCCTAAATGTGCAGCTGCACAGAAAAGGCAATGACAGATTTTAAATATTTGCAAGTCAAATTCAAAATGATGCATCCCAGTATCACTGTGTTCAGTCCAGCGATGTTAGAAATAGAAGTACTGCTATGCAGCTTAGAATCTGCCTCTTTTGTTAAATTTATTCAGCACAAAGCCTTCATGCAGATGCATGTGCTTGTCTTCTGAACAGCTCCGTACTATTGGACGGCATGAACTCAAAAGAGCATTTCTGAATGGAAGAGAAAGTAACACTGATATACTTCCGCTTCAAATTCCTTTTTAAGTTCGGAAAGTCGTAGACAAAGTCAGAGACCAGCGCGTTCGAGCCGCTGTTCAAAATTTATGCACGGTCCTCAGCTGTAGGACGCGGGCTCTCCGGCCAGCCTCATGGATCATGGAGCGGCTGCCAGCCGCTCTTATTTCATGGGTTCCAGTCATCAAGAAACACTGGAAGTACAACTATCTTATCTGAGCTGCATATAATTTACTGAACTTCTGTGGGTTCGAAAAGACAAAATAACTTTTTCTGGTACTTAATTCTCTTAAACGTAAACAAATTTACGCTAGAAGTCTCAGTTTTTCGTAAAGTTAACTCATAGACTTTTCGCAAAGCAAACGAATTGTAGGGCGTCTTTTGAAGCAGCTTGGTCTTGCAGGAGCCTTTTGAAACAGGTATATCTTCCGGCAGTGAACTAAGGTGCGCCATTAGGGAGGTTAAAATCCGTGTCGCTCTTTTGTTGCTCGCTGCTGTAGTCTAATGCAGTCGGGGCCGCAGAGGTACCTTTAAACCTCACCACATTCAAATGCACACACTTGCCGCCATGCGTCTTTGTCGTCTCTGCTTAATTTGTTTGAACATTGTTAGCCTCACAATGAACATCACCGATGTACGACCCTGAGAACACTACCGGCTTGCTCATGAATTTTCTCCATAACGGTTACGTGTCCATCAAGATGTTAATCGTTCTGTCGGCTTCTTCTTAATTCTTTGGGGTAGATCCGAATTTCTTCTATACTTCCGATTTTCTTATCTAGTTTTCAGTCGGCTCATGTTCGTTCTCATCGTAGGGACAGAACCACAAGCTTTGTCATATGGAGTCTCTTTCGAAGCGTATTCTGTGTACAGAGCACCCTTACGATTTCCTTTAGAAGAAAATGATAGCTGTTAATGTTAAAAGTACATTTTAAAAGTATATTAGTTCTTTCAAAGTAATTGCAATTCTTAATATTTTCATTAGGATGAGCATATCTCGTACATTTATGATAAAATGATATTACCCGCGGCTCAGCGTCTTCAACGGTAGATTACCAAATCAAAACAATTATGAAACTCGTATAAGATTCTATGCAACTTTCTTAATGAGCAGACTTTGCAGTTAAGATATTTTTAATTAATTATATTCATCTAAAAGTGAGGCACGTAAGGCACCATGTGTTTTAAAACGTTAAATAAAAAGTATTTCTAGGAATATTTTTCATACTGTGCTTTTCATTTGCAGTGAAAACTCCAAGAAATAAATATGGCAGATTAGTAGGAAGAAATCTGTGCAGATATAAAGTCAGACTTAGTGGCCAGTCACCGCTCAAACTGGTCTTACATTAGATGAGTGTATGATATTCCGCCACGAATCTAAATATTTTCCTGCCTCGAGAAAAACCTTTATCAAACCATGTTGAACCGTGTTTGCCGAGTGATAATATTTTGAAACTAATTCTATGATTTTGAGCTTCAATTCAACATTCCTGTTGTGTTCCGCATCATTACGCTGTTCCGGTCGGAATCTTCGATGGGAGCAGTCAGGCGAGTTGATGCAGATTGATGGTTTAGTGTGTCAAAGATATTCCTTGGCATCACTCATACCAGAATATCAGTCAACCTGAAATGACATTCTGAATTCAACATGATATTTTTCTTAATTGATATCTGTGTATGAGAATACGTAAAATTGTTCTACTGGAAAATTGCAAACAATGACGCCTTTTAGAGTTATTTTGAAATTAGATCGCGCGCAAGCCAAACACGCCGATGCTTTGTTAGTGTGGTGTAATTGTCAAAGTCACAGTATTATAGAAATTTATTAGGAGGATCCTTGTGTGGGCTGTTTCTCACGCTGTTTGAAGGCTCTCTATCTTATCTGCCCCAACAAGAGACCGGTGTCTGCTGCCAAGCCTGGGTCCGTAGCCTCGCTACTGCATGTCAGCACCTCGTTCCTCATCGCCTAGTTTTCATCTGTCAAGGGAATGAGTCAGAGTTGTTCAGAAAATATTTATCAGTGCTTCGAAGTTGTAGTCTTGAACATGAATGTCAAAATCACGTGATGCAATATTAAAGTTAAATAAAGTTAGGACCATACATTTTCGATTTGGGGAAAAATAATTTTAAATGTACAAAAATTATGCGTTTGGGGCCAAAAATTTGAACCATTTGAATTTCTCTTTCCCCAATGCCCGCTTTAGATTAACTGCAATGACTTGGACATACAATCTGTCTGCAATATAAGTAATTCAGAATTTCTAAACTCAAAATTAGCAAAATACCTCGTCTTCCGATCGCATATGTTAGCTGGATCGCTGCTTTGCCTGACAATGAAGTGCAATTCATCTCGACAGAGTGAGAAGAAAGAGGTATCCTGGTGCGAGAACAAGTTTTTCAAAGACACGTACATTGCTGAAGTTCTATCGCTCCAGCTAGTAAGACGATATTGTCAATGACTCAATATTTTCCAACGACTTTATGCTTGCCTCTAAAAATTATGATATTTATTGCAACCTCTGGAGGGCCATTTTTACAATGGACAGGTGTCTCTAGCAAAAACGGCTGTGGAGCCACTTAAACGGTAGCTCACAATTACATCTCCTGATAACATACATGAATTTTATGTGGCCTTTTCTATTATTTTAATTTTTATCTGGGTGGCTCGTATAACACTTGACGCTTCAAGTTTTCACACAATTTTTCGACTGTGATGAAATACATAGTCGTATGTAAGTAAAAGTCCTTATAGCAGTTTATCAGCTATACTGCTCTACGATGAGTGCTATATTACGAAGCTTGTCAGTACACTCGTCTGGTCATAAAATTATTTTAACGTCTTGCTTGTGCAGCCCCTTGAAAAATGCAAGATATCATTTTATAACGCATACATCTGGCTTGGTCGGCTCAAAATTGGAGTCTCAAGAAACGTTCGTATCCAAGTTTTTCATCGGCGCCACTGCATAGCAATGAACGTCTCTCACAGGCGCCAGTTTGCGTATTCTCATCTATAGCTTGGCTGCAGCAAACACAACATTCTTTGAGTAACTTGCTGCATCTTGGGGGACCACGATACGGCAAGACGAGGTTGTTACCAAATGTAACTGAAAGGTAAGCAACAGCCTGAGGTGAGAACATTTGCCATATGCGTCTTGCTTGAATGTCATTGGAAAGTTTCCTTCGAAGTTCAGAATTTACAACTGCATAAGTTTAAAATCTTTGTTACGTAAAGGAATTTTTAGTTTATTTGAAAATATAATGACACCCAGAATCAAATGTGTGTATAAATAAGTCAACGATTAATTATTTCAAACACTAGAGAAAGAATTCATTTGCTCGCATTTTTTACGATGCAGTTTCTATAACCCCATAGTGCGAGGTTTGTAGTAGTATTGATTGTCCCGTAGTAGTCCCGTCCCGTAAGTAGATTGCTTAATTCCGTCAATCAGTAATCCCATAGTAAAATGCTAACGCCAACACAATTTTTGTTTGTGGATTGTTGAATGGTGTGTAATGGAGGCTTGAGAGAGGAAACTAGCAGTTGCTTTCTGTGAGCGAACTTTCTTGTGCTGGAACTCCTGGCGTGTGGGAAAAATGTCCAGTAATGCCTTTACATCGATGGCTTCAAAATTCTGAGACTTGTTTACACACATTGTTTACCATTTATTTTAGCACATTCTGGAACCTTAGAAAATAATATTAAAAGACAATGTTTCTTTACTCCCAATTATTACTGAACTTTTAAAAAATGGTGAATAAAAAGAAAGAATAATAGAAGTAAGAGAAAGCTGATAAAGAAAAAATAATTTAGGAACAAACTTAATGAACCAAGTAAATAAATAAATACATAAATATATACTAAATTGCTTAATGAATCAGGTCATTATTTAGTTACCACAGAAATTGTCCCTATCGACGAATTAAGAAGTTATTCACCAGTTTTCGTGTGTGTTACTATCAAAGACTTTATTAGAACTTTCCAGCATAACTGGGACAATCACATTACTTGAGATGCAGCATCCTAAGTAAGGAACATTTCATGCAGGTATCATTGAGTTATCAGTGACTCACACCCTGGTCAGACTCGACACTAGTTTTGTTCATTAGTTTTCATTGACGCTATCGTGTTCACATTATATAGGTTGATACCCGATCTTTCAGTTAAATGTGCATCTGTAGCTATAATTTGCTTCGTAAGTTTTCTAGAAGAATGTTCTTGTTCCTATGGTCGTTTTTAGACACAGAGGCTTGTGGAGTGTACGTGTGCGTCTCTTCTTGCTTCTCACGTGCATGAATTGATCTCCCACGGCACGCTGATGCCTCCTCTCAAGATTTACTAGACTGTGAGCAGATAACGCTTATTCATACTCAACGTCAAGCACTTTCTCTTGATAGCGGCAGATACTGAGGACACTACATCTACATTCCCATGACCCATAATCGATGTACTCCAGTTCTTTGACGATAAATCGCAGCACAAGCGGCCATCAGTCATGTGTGTCGGTGCACTGCTGTACATGCCGGACGACGTCACGTAACGACATAGCTAACTTCAATCAGACTGAAGAAATTTTCCACGTTAAGGATTTTGGCCGTGCTAAATATAAAGTTGTTTTACCATGGACGATGAGAAATACATAGTTTTCTGTAACATGAAATAGCACATCATGAAAGAAAAGGAAATACTCTCTCATACTTTTGATAACTTTTTTTTTAACCATTTTACACCTATTGCAGTACTACTGTGTTTATGCAAAACGTTCTCTCGCTAAGTGCAAATTGCCTAATAGAAAGTCACTTGATACAAAGCTACATTATACAAAGTTACCTGATACAAAGTTACATCAAACAAAGTTATATACCTGACAAAGTTACCTACTGCATTACATTAGAGGATTATACGTAGCCGAACAGCTTTGCTAGACAGATTTTCCTCCCTAAGCTTGAAGTACGAGGCTAGAGGCTTACTCTTTTTCGTGTTTTCTGGATATTTAAGTTGAGAGTTCCAGAGCAAAAAACTACCTAATATTGAGATTTTACTGCAAGTCTCCACGATCTTTGCAAGTTAGCTCGAAAATTTTCATGCATTTTCTAGGAGCCACGTCCAGATGTAGAGCTTCTCCAATATTGATGTGGATTGTCAGCACCGATAGAGAAACAAATAAAACCATTGAGACTCATTGGAAGAGAGAATAACTTTCACTAGGTTAACTTCCTCGTGAAGCTATTGCGTAAATCTATAAAAATAAATGAATGAAAGCTGATGCTCAAAAATGAACGTAGCTTGCAAATGAAAGGTATTTATTTTACTTGCTTTGTATGCTTTCGTTGCCTATGTTTGGTAAAATGAGCTTAGAGTCAAATTCTATTATATTCGTCTATTAAGACTTCTAAACAGGGAAAAACTAATCCGATGCACATAAAAGAGCTTCAGTGGCTAGCTGCTCCGTCTGGCTACACCCACCAGACGTTTGCAATTCATTTCAATGCTCTCGTACTAATGTCGGGATCCAGTTCAATTAAAAAAGACCCTCTACTTGTAATTTATTCCCAAGGCTTCGAGAAGTCTATTCGTTTTTGCACTGTTGCATGAAACCGAGTAAAATTTTTAGCTACGTGTACACTAGTACTGCTAACTTTAAACTCACAGATGTTTTTCAAACTGATTTTAAAGTAGCGTCAGTACCTAATTTGTTTCCTCACTACGAATACATTGCAATTACACTACTTTATCGGAAGAATTTGGTCAGCTTACACTACTCATTACTGCTGGCAGATGTTGCTTGAGAAATATAGCCTTAGATCGCTCTAACAGTGAAACTGTGTGGGGATTTTTTTGCGTAAACTGTATCAAGCAGGTGATTGTGCAATTTATTTTGGGCTCAATGTTCTCCTGAGATATAGTGACGTAAAAGTATAAGCAAACCTGGTCATTTTAAAGCCACTCACACACCAATACAAATCGCAAATTATACACCCTTGATTACGGTATAAGAGAATAAAACGAGGCGTCATTTGAGATGAAGTCATCATCTGACATGTATAGAAAACAATGGCTTCATTCTCATCGTATGCTGCTGTGCATCAAGTGATGCGTGATGCCGGTGCCTGGGGAGGCAAATTAAGTATCCATTTAAAATCGATTAGTGTAATAGTAAAAAAGAATGGTTGAGTGCGCTGTAGAACATTTCATTAATGAACGCTCTGTCGCATGCATGTCAATAATGCCGGTACAATTGAATTAATCTAACCTCGATGGACATGATCTGCACCAAGATTGCTGCATGATATGCGGCGCTGCATTATATTTGCTGGACTGCAGGACCCGTTCCCGAGCTGCAATTAGAATGAACTCTCAGATGTCTGGTACAAGCAATTGCAAATTCTAATTTGGAAAACATTGGAGTGATAATATCTAAGCTAAGTTTCAGCTTGTATGTAGGATTGGATCTCGAACCTCAACGAGGCTGCAAGATCTGATATTAGACTCCAAAGATGAGCCCTAGAGCTACAGATTTGCCAATTTAAAAGACTTAAGGATGTGTGGGATAAATGTAAAATGTTGAGGAGTGAACCATTTCCCACTTCCTAGCGTTTGGGGATGGAAATAGCATATAAAGTAAGCTGGTGCCTATTTTTCAATTGCTACGGCATCGTTGAAAATATGTAGCAAATAATATGTAAATTTTACCATTATTGGTGTGGTCTGACTAAAAATAGCCTATGATGAAATACAAATGAATGTCATGTTTATGAATGGCTTGAGTGAATTGAGTTCTCACTGCCATGGTTCTGTACTATCAGAACATGTATTTATTTATTTTTTCTTAAAATCGTAGGACATCTGAATTTATTTACTTTTTTGATTGCTACACTATTTGACATAGCAAATTTTCAAAATGAACATGGAATGAAAACCAAACTGTTCTGAAATTCTGCTAATTTTTTGCATGAATCCAGGGTTTTCAGTTTTTTCATATCTCCTTTTCTTTAGCACAAAGAATAGCAGGCCATTGCTAAAAAAATTATAGCCAAATTGTATGTGATTACCTGCTACTTTAAGATATCTTTTGATTTATACAATCGTGAGCTTGTACATGGTATCCTGGAAAAACTCGTTTCATGATCATATCTATTGTTTCTTACACACCAAATGACCGCGTCAATGCAACCAGCTCCAGGACTTTATATCTCGAAGAATGTAATAATTTGGAAGCTTTTTTGAATTAGATTCAGTGCAAGAAGAGTTTTGTGCGGAATTTTTTTCAGAAGGGAAATAGTTGCATTTTCAATTAATCTGTGAAATTACAAAGCTTCGTCGTGTAAAGAGGAGCGGCCGCAGTTTTGCTTTCTCATGAATGTGCCACTTTGTATGGCTCGCAGCCTCTGTGGTTATATGTTGGTCTTCCATGAAAGAAACTTTATTCTATTCAGGTACATATGAGGTATCCAATATTTTATTAACTTCTTAATTCTAACATCTTGGGAGTTGAGGTAGAGGCTCGTAGGGAAACATTGCGATAATCTGAAAGTTTGAGAAAGTAGTCAGTTTTAAGTCCATCAGTCTTGTCTGTTTACATGGTCTGTGTGATTCAAGTAGACAAAATTCGAGGGCTGCGTGAGGATTTGAACCCTAAAAACTAAGGACCTAACAATCATAGATGAGTTAACCATTCAGCTCCAGTGGAAGTAAATGTGATTATGTGACTCGTAACGTCAGTGGTAATTCTCAATACAACAGAATTCTGGATTTTCCGTGAGCGCTAAGTCTTGCAAGCTCCTTCAAGCTTTGAGTATCCTCCACATTGAAAACCCTTGGACTGCTTCCATGATGTTACTATCAGGTTAAATTTATTTCAAACCTGATAAAAGAATATCAAGAATCAGGAATCAATCAAGAATATATGCATAGGTAGTGCTTTGAGTGCCAAGATAATAATTATTTAGCAGATTCCAAAGACCTGTTAGGGCGAGGTCAGTGTTGAGTTTTGTACATAAGAAGCAAGATCGGACGCTTACTCTCAAGATTGCGATGCACCCAAAGGCCTCTTCGCTCTGCAACAAAATAGCTGGTAAGAAAAACTTGAATTCGTTAGAGTCGACCTTGCTCTTCAGCGATCGCCTGTGCGCTTTTTGTGACGGCTCCGATTTCGCAACATCCGATTTAGGTGGATTGAGAAGGTGATGTATTCGTGGCAGGGTAGGAGGAGGAAGCAGGGGGGATTGAAAAGGTGATGTTTTTGTAGTAGGGTGGGAGGAGGAGGAATAAGAAGAAAGAAGTACAGAAAAATTCTTGAAAATGTGGGCCTAATGTACAAGAAGACTGCGAACGAATGAAGATAATCGTATGGGCAAGCAGAGAGAATAAAGATTGTAGCATAAGTAATCAGTTCCGTCTCGAACTGCTTGAGAACGAAGAAAAATGAACGAACTCCAAGGTATATTATTTTGATAATTTAAGTAACGTACTATATCAAAATGAAATATGAAGAAATACTAAACTAATCCTGAATATGCAAAATACATTAAGTTGTATGCAGTAGATAAGGCTATAGAAGTGGACGTGCAACAAACGACGACCAAAATTACGAGATAGTAGGCTTTTGGAGTTAGATTATTACCAGTACACTTTTAAACGAATGAAATACCTCGTGCACTATTTGGTAACTGCAAACCTAAGGAGTCAGGTATACAGGAGGCTCAATGATGCAGGCTAAAATTTGGACGCACCCGCACGCTAAAAAAGCTGCAAACACCAAACTGCTTGGGTGGGCTGCTCCGCGTTGCAGGAGGGGGCATATACCCCATAACGGGGGACACGGGGTACTCCTCAGGTGCAAGGGGGGCTAGAGAGGGAAGCAGTGGGTGGAGGAGCGCCCCAAAGGATTGTCTCCCACGCTCGTGCGCAGCGTTCATTCATTGAGGAGCGCCGTCGTCCACCAGCTGCTGCTTCCGCTGTTACTTGATACGCTCATCCTAGGCGTGCACTTCGTATTTATCAAGCCCGCATTCTTCATATTTTTGCTGGACGCATTCCTTAAGGCCGCACGGGGCTTGGCTGAAGTTGATAAAAAGTCCGTTCTTCGAGATAATGAATACCTTCGAACGCTCTCACTTCACAACACCACGTACAAAGTTGACATCGCCACGGCCTGACCACATGTGGTTGTCATCTACGCCATAGTTTGCACTTACGTTGAGTGTCCTTTCCGTGCGACTGATTAGAGCTCAAACAATGAGCACGCTCCTTCATACACATATGTATATGTAGTGAGCAGGTGACTTTGTCTTTGCATACTGACAATGCACAGAATTAGTGTTCTTCATGAGAAGTGCTTATAGATATCTTCTAACACTTTTCCTACGCTTCCATTGTGTATTTCAAGTGGCAACTATTTTATATTGAGCTAAGTATTGTTCAAATTGTTAATAAACGAGTTCTTGAAATACACGGAAACAGAACATCTGGTTTACTGTCATACTGTGTATGTTAGTACGTACGTTGATGCATATGTCAGTAATTACTTTGGCACATGTGTTAGTACGTGCGTTGATGCATATATTAGAAAAGTCACGATATAGTCTCATAAAGATGGATTGTCACTAATTTAAATTCAGATGTAAAAACTTGTTTGATTTTTAAAATTAACTCTTCCACTTTTTACAGCGATCAGCAATTCAAAACATGAGGGTTGATTGATGCGAGATAAAATTAGGCAATTGTAATTCTTGTACACATAATCTATATTTGTCTTCTATGGTAGACAACAGTGAATATTTTGAATGAACAGAGCAAATTCTCAAACGGTCAGTTTATTGATTTACATTTATTTAAATGAGCAGTGACGTATTTGTGAATGTAAACACCAAATTAATGTGTCACTGCATTACATATATTAGCCTGAGGAAAACTGTTAGTGAACTTGTTTCGTTCGCTACGTTAAAACTTGCACCATATTTCGGGATGCATATGTTGGGTCTAATGCATGAGTCTTTAGTAAACACGTGTGTCATAAATGCAGCTGCAGGAAAGTACAGCCTGGACCTGGCAGCTGCTCAGTATTCAAACATGCGGATATTGCATCAACTTCTCTGTTTTGACACATATTGGAAATTTTCATCGGAAACATCGGTTGTGCTGCACAAAGCCGCTGATGACCGAGCGGACACGTGACACAACTTCCTCACCTGTGCTATACTTGGCGACCGACGATCAGCCAGCTCCTCGTAATACAAGAACCCTATTGAATGATCAACTATTATTTCTCGAGCATCACTCGAGTAAAGCGCTCTTTTAAGCTATGGGTTTATTAATATGATTAACAGTACTGAACGAATGTGATTTTGTAATTAAATGATGAAAATCTTAAGTGTAATAATTCTCTAATGTTTTAATACAGTATGCATATTTATCGTATTCTATCGTGAAGTTCTGTGCAGAAATAAAATGGAGCATTCAAATTTATCTTCCTACTTATGTGTATGTTCAGGCACAGGTATCATATCCTTCTTATACGCTATATCCTTCTTAATTCCTGGTGTCTGTACATGATTGCGGTGCACGGCCATCATGGAAATGTCTGAGCATGATTGAGGTGCACGTGAGGGATTGATGCCTTTACTTTAGACGGTATGGGACTTGGGTAACATGCCAAAAATGAACCAAATGGCTCGTTTCTGTTATCATTTTCTATTCTATTATAGTTACAGTCGAAATATCTCAATGATTATTGCAAAGCGTTTCAAGTTCTAATCGAATGTTTTTTTTTGTTCTCAGTGACAAGATTTCGATGAATCCAAGTTCGATTACTTATGAACGAATTAGCTTAATAAAATAACATTAAATTAGAATATACATATTAAATTTATAACTTTCTTACCCTGACGTTCAGACATGCTTTAATTAACTTTTCTGAAAATTCAGCTGCTGCAGTATAAATAAATAATACAGTTTTTTCAGCTGCAATAAGTTTCTAATCAGTCACTTACTCGTACTTTTGTTTACTTTCAGAACTACGAATTTCAGTAGGATAAAATACGAATAAAACTTTCCATACAAAGTTATCTGACGTCATGTTGATTTATCAGCTAATAATATTCATCATCTTACCAAGAGCTGAGTGCTGACAGCGTAGACTTACTTGCCTAGAGCTAAGTGCTGACAGCGTTGACTTACTTGCCTAGAGCTCAGTGTTGACAGCGTTGACTTACTTGCCTAGAGCTCAGTGCTGACAGCGTTGACTTACTTGCCTAGAGCTCAGTGCTGATAGCGAGCGCGGGCTTACTTGCCTAGAGCTAAGTGCTGACAGCGTAGACTCACTTGATTAGAGCTGAGTGCTGACAGCGCGGGCTTACTTGCCTAGAGCTGAGTGCTGACAGCGTGGGCTTACTTGCCTAGAGCTGAGTGCTGACAGCGTGGGCTTACTTGCCTAGAGCTGAGTGCTGACAGCGCGGGCTTACTTGCCTAGAGCTAATATCCGTGTTTCCTGCTTCGCAGTAAAGTTGGTACACTGTCTTTGTTTGTCACAGCTTGACATAGGCACTCGGAGAAGAGTAGCATGAGCACAAATTCACACATGTTATCCCCTCTGAGTTCAAAGAGAGAGAGAGAGAGTGTCAAAACTTGTTTTAAGACGTTGTCTTGAAGCACTTCAACTATTTTCTATTCTGAATTACTCCTCCAAAGGAACAAATGCCCTTCAAGATTGATGAGACACTCTGTAGTTCTAGCCTTGAAATCAAAGGTAATTGCGAGGTATAGGTATAATTTTTTGTGATGGCATCAAAAAATTCGATAATCGAAACTTTCGAGCATCGATGGTAAATCAGTTTGAAAATACCTTCATCTTCAAACATTCAAAATTTCCACATTACAAATCGTAAAAGTTCTCTTGGACGGTTATTGTTATAAGTGTAAACCTTTCTTTATTGATAAATTTTGCCAAGAGGTATAAAAAATCTTGCGTTGCAATATCATTCAATAAATAAACGTACAAAACAGCGCAGTCGTGCCAAAACTTGTCCGCACATTGCAGGAAGATCAAATTTAAGCATCTCGCATCGGCCGGCGGACGACTACGGCCTGCAATGGTGCACCATTAAGCTCATCTCAAACTCCATTTACGGAGGTATCAATGGCCTTATATTTCCTCTGGAATGAGGGCTATGAAATTGAATAGTTTCAATAGCTGATCTTTATCGAAGAATATGAAGACTCATTCACAAACGTCTATACGCCGTGTACTGGTTGAAGATAATTGTTTCCATTTGGGTTGCAGTGAGCATGCCCTTCTCTAGTTCGCATTTTGAATTCAAGAGCAGTTAACTCATTTGCGTGCTCTTAGAGAACACTAATCTCGGCGACCAGCGGTGGCTCGTGTGTGAGTTGGAACACGAAAGAAAAATTTAGGTATATTTAATTTTGAAACCCTATTGCTGATTCCTTCTACTCTGCTACTAAGGAATACTGTCAAATTCAAGCTATTTTTGATCTTGTTCTTCAGATTCAATTAAGTTACCAGGCATAGTAGTAGCAGCAGAAGTATCAAATTGTAACTTTGGAGGAAACGAGTCATTAATTCAGTATTGCAATTGCTGTTTATAGTTCCCTCGTCTGCTTAGGAGTTGAGCTGTCATGTTTGAAACAACGTTGAAACATTTAATTGATTGAACCATTACCTTTACAGAAAGATTTATTTCGAAAAATTGCTTTGCTTGACATTTATAAGCGTTTATGGTCACGAATATGTTATAACAGCTCTTAAATTTTTGCAGGACCACCAGCATCTGACCTCACTTAAGAAATATCTTTTCCGTTTGTGGTTATAGTATTTTAAATAGCGGAGGAATTAAGATTCTTTAGTATCACGTAGTTATATTCCTACTATGGGTTTATTTATTTCAGAAAGAATCTATCCTATGAAAAATTTCGCGAAGAAACATGTGTCGGCATGCAGCAATTTTTTAAATGTCTACACAAAAATGTTAAAGAAGTAAACAAGAATTTCATTAATGCTTTTTTCTTGATGCTAAGTCGCAGTCTGGTCCCAATTATGGTGTTCAGTGAGGACTTATAAGCTGGCTCTCTGATACTTTTGCCTTGACTTTGGCGATATTTTAAATTTTCTCCGTAGAGACTACTGAAAAATTTAACTTGCAGCTCTTAGTCTTCATTAACATAACTCGCGGTCATAGCTTTTAAATACGTAAGTTTTATTCCTATAGCTTGCAGACTCATCGGTAAATAGTGTGGTACTCAATGCTGTCGTACGGTATTCACGGCTGTCATTCAGTTTGAAATTAATTTTTAATGTTTTCTGGGATGGGTGAAACTTTCAAAGATTATAAATAGCTTTGACTTCAGTTCGAGAGTCGATTGTTTAAAAAATTATGGGTTGCTTTAAATTCAACGAAAAGTCGTCATTTCTACGGTTTCATTTCAGCAGCAAAATCCTTAGCTTTCACCAACTACTAGTGCGATTCATTTGATTAAAGAGAGATTTTTTTTCAGAATTTAAATGTTACCTATTTTCTTTTGAAAATGCTTAAGCTCATGCATACGTCCCTGTACCATAGATTTCAAAATTATTTTTTAAACAATAAAAATTATTCTTGATTTGTGTGTCAAATAAGAGGAGGCTCGTAGCACGCAAGTTTAGATTACTGCGTTTGCTTAGCTAAAGCGTGTGGCATTCGTTTGCTTCATTTAGTGAAGAAATGCTTATCAACGTAAGATAACAGTAGAACTTTTTAATAAACATTAAAAGATGAGAACAGTATGTCCCAATTAATTTTTCTGCGGTCTACTAAAAACTCGCAAATCAGCAAATGGATTTTTTATGGTTGGTAGCAAAGTTGAACAGATTAATTTGACCTCTGATTCCACACTTAAAATCATTACCTTCATTTCATTGTTTTCCACAAATATCATAAAAACTATAAATGAACTCTATTGCTTCATGAGAGATATTGTCATTTCACTACTAAGATATACGGAATAATTTTAAACTTTGTGCGACAAAGATTTTCCGTGTGACGATGTCTACACTGAGATACGCAATGATATGTCACGCAACCTCGCCATTGCGTCATTATGCCATGATTGACGGAACACGTTAATATTAATCAGGGTTCTTATCGCCATAAACTTAAAAGCAATTCAAATTTATCAGCATGTTTCAAATTTTGTTGATACAAGTATTGATTTTGACAAGAAACACAGATCTTTTCGCTCCAGTTCTTTTTCGTGAAGGGTTGAGTTAAAAGCAAACAGCAGGGCCATGATGCTCACAACAACTCTTGGTCACCTGAATGTGAGCAAGAAGTGGCAGGGTCAGTTTGCGTTTTTTCTTCTTTGCACAAACATCACTGGCTCGAAGGTATCACTTTTCATGGCTACAGCCAATTACCCAGAGGAGAGCGTCTTCTCACCCTCTTGTTTGATCTTATCACTAAATTACTCAGTACAAATTGGGGCGTCTCAGGTATTCGGAGGTGGTGGCGTTAGTGCCATTAAAGTAAACATGTTTGCTTCCTGCGTAATCTTGTCAAAATCGTCACGAAAAGTCCTCTAATTCAGTCTAATGTTACCCGCTGTCAACAGATTGAGGGCCCCAAAGCACCTTCTGCTAAATTTCAGTAACAAGATCTTTGTTTAGACAAGGTCTTTCCACTCACAGGCTTCCATGTTCTGTTGATGGAACAGTTCCATGCCTTGCAAAGATAAACATCAATCCTTTTCAGGGGCGAGGAAACTTAGATTGATGGGCATAATAATATCACTCAGTTGCACCATTTTTTGTTAGACATCTCGATGGGTGAAAAAATCATGGAATGGACAACAGGATGCAGAAAACGAGATATACTACAAAACAAGGAATACACAATCGCTTCAAATTTATTCATTTATGACTGGTTTGTGGTTGTAAATTCAATGCCAAAATTAATATTATTTTTTGAGTAGGATTTAAAAACGAGGCTAGAATACTGCACCAATACATGCTATAAAGTCCGTCATACATATGCCTCGAACGAGTACATATATTCTGCTAGTAATTTCATGAAATGAACTAATACCTCAGTATTATGATCTCAAAAGGAACTCGAAGATACATCGAGATAAAACTCATTGAGGTTTTGAGGACATCTAAAAAGCCAGCAATGATGCTCAGGAAACTGTTGCAGGCTAAAAGCCCCAATAAAGTTATCAATAAATGTTACATGAGTGTTCCATCCTGTATTAGATATTTAGTCCTATACAGTAATGTCAATGAAGACTTCGTAAATGCTATGCACGCAAAGCCAATCCAACAGATACGCAACCGGTGTGTACATTCCAGATGAATGATTCTTAAGTCAATAAATTGATATGAATGTTTGGTGTGGGATTTTTCCGTTATCATAGAACAAGCGTCGTCACTTACCGTGAAAATTTAGTTACATGATTCGGCGACTACGCTTGTGTGTGTGAGAGATTAATAATACATTTCAAACGTTGAAGCTTGAGAACCCTGTTTACCTTTCTAGAAATGAAGTTTTGCAAACATAACTTGTACGTTCACGAGGTGCACGAACTCCTCCAACATTCATCATTTTTGTTTCTCAAGAGTCAGCCGCCGCCGAGCTCCCTCTACAGCTGGTGCTTCCTCGAGTCTATCAGATCTCTGATGAAAAGATAAAAGATCTTGTATTTTATAAGAAAAACTTATAAGTGCCTACTTCATCAATGTTAACAAACGTGCAAATGGGCGCTAAACTTTTAACTACTTTAGCAAGCAAAGCCCTAACTCAGAAATAACCATTCTCAGTTGATTAGCTTCGATAACGCATGATTAATCTCAAACAATTTTTCTCATTTTGTGAGCACTGTCGACCGACAGGTAGGAGCTGAAAAATCTATAGCTACGCCATGCTATTAAATGTGTTCATCTCTCTTCGAAAACAGTTTATCTGGCATAAAAAATTACCGATATCAATCCACCTAGCACGCTAACTTCTGTATAACAGCTTGTGAAGTGCCTGGGGGCTTTCGATCATATTTCTTTGAGCCCTATTTGCTGTTCTTATCAAAATGAGATCTGATATAAGTGGTCATTTGATATCAGTCCTCACAGAAAAATGTTTCTTGCTGACACGCAAGCTCGAGAGGCGTTGTTTGTGGTACTTTAACAGGCGTCGTTAAGTTCTTAGGTGGAATGAAAATCTCTAAATTGCGGACCAATTTTTTGCTAAAAATGCGCTTATAAAATAGCCCTGAATAATTACTGTTATTACAGAATCAGGAATTTTGACAAATGATAATTTGACACCAGGTCCAAAAAGTGAGATTAAAGAAGGTAAAAACTGCATTATAATTGGCATATTTCCACGAGTTGCCTCCAGCCTTAAGAAATGCGTGCGCGTACGTAGCATCGTAGTCTACAGCAACTCTTCAAATTTCTTGCTGCAGCTAGAAAGAAAACATGCGCATCATCCAGCATAGGCAAATGGTTGTGGAGATAATCTTTGCATGATTAATATTTCAGTATATAGAAAACATAACTTGCTGAATTTATAGCTCATAAAATCTATCTTATTTTGCTTGTTTTGACGTATCGCTAAACAATGAAATTTCAGCATCAGTATTACGAAACTTCGAGAACACAGCTTTCATAATGTTATATTTCAAAATTAATAAGATGAATAAGTATCAGGAGCATAATTGTGGGGTAATATTTAAATACAAGACGAACTATGGGAATGCCCTATTCAAAATAACGTGTACGTCGAATCCTCCAGGTGGGTTCCCATGTGTCTCTGAGACTGGCTTCCCGCTGTTTATTTCCATTCGTACTTCTCAAGATGATCTCCTCTAAGGCAAGAATTACAAATTGCTCCATTCTTCTCAATAATGGAAACCGGTGCTCAGCCATCTCTGTTTTTCTTTCCAGTTCATTGGCGGCAATGATGGCAGGCCGCCCAAACACTTTCATCCGGGAGACACTCTCGTGCATCAATTATTTTTAAAGAAGTTTCATAGCTCGATTCGAAGGCCAGTATGATTACTAAATCAAAGTAATTGGTAGTTTGAGCGAGACGTAAATGCAGTGGGCTTGTGAGGGATTGGAGGGGCGGTAGGAACCAAAGCACAATGACTTGGAGGGCGGAGAACCTATCACTGAAATCCTACAGGTATCGAGTCTTGGAAACCGCTCCTCTTGTCCAAAATGTCAAACGGAATTCTAATCTTGGTGAGAAAATTATTCCTAAGACGCACGTCAATTTCGGTTTAGCGGGAATACCTGGATAACATGGCCTCACGCAGACACGACATGCATCAAAACAAAGCAAAGCCCTAGATTACAAGAAGACTTGTGTTCAAGTTACGAGCACGTGGGTGGTGAGGAAAGGTCACTTGGAGCGACTGAAAAACAGCGATTTGTAATTTCCTCGACCCAGCGTGACATGTCGATTCAGGTCTGTCTTGTTCAGAGGAAAGTTAGGAAATACTAATATGGAATCGGGAATTTTATGTAATAGATTCAAAATCCTATACACTTCAAGTAATTTTTTTAATTCCCAACAAAAGTTTACTCGCGCAAAATGCTCGACGTTTTACCGAGTTTCAATCAAAAAAGAGTTGCATATTTTAAATGATATTTTTTAATAGTATTCCTCGCTGTTTCTCGTTAATGGAAGCTGTAGTAAATATATAATTATATTTTGAAAGTTTTCTTATATTACTACACGTTTAATAGAGTAGGAGACACAGGAAGGCTGTGTGTTGGTTTCTATTGCCTGGGAAACTTTGTCATAATAAAAGTTTACCCAACAGTTAATCCTTGAGGATTTTTACTGAGAACGTAAAAAAGAAGCAGCATTCCATCGAGGCCTTGAAGGGAGATGCCTTGAAGCTCTTCTTTGAGTGACATTCTTGGATGGCTTTACTTCTTGCAGAAGCTATTCATAGGTACATGTCATAGGGAGGATGAACTAGTCTCAAAGTACCGGGATAGACAAAATGTGATAGCACAAAATTGTACCCTTCGCTGAAAATTTTGAAAGTTCACTGGATTATAGTATAGATGTACACAGTACAGAAATTTTTCAGCTTAAAATGAAACAAAATCAATTTTTTTATAAATAAAGATCAATTTGTTGCTGTTTTATTGTTAATTAACATGAAATGTTTTCCAGCGTCACAGCCCATGTAAGTTACATTTGCTTGCATACTTGAGTATTTATTTCCTCTCTTGTCTATTAAGTAAGGGCCAAGGCTTCATACCCAACTTCCTTTTTTAATGCAGTTCGTGACTCTACACTAAATATCCTACAAACCAGGAAACACAGTATTCTAGGTTCGAATTTTCGAATTCTAAATGCCTGATTACTGGCACTTGCACGAGTATATCGTCGTGGGTCTTTCGGAAGTACAGGAAGCAAGTAATATATTTTTGAGGAACGGATTTCTTCACATTGATTTTCCCTAGCAAAAACGAGTACAGCTGTCAATCACGAGTACAGCATGTGTATGTGTAGTACGCAAAAGGCACCAATTCATTGCGTTTATGCATGGTGAATAAAATTACATTGACATTTTCCTTACATCAGGAAGAAGTCATTTTTTGACATCTCAGTGTCGACGATAAAGTTGAACTGCGACACATACTCAAATCCTAGACGCCTGCAAAATCTGGGGCTCGTGCATAATTGTCAGTCCTACTTGAGTCATCAAACAAGATCGTGCAAATCAACACCCGCACACTGACCCTGAACTCACTAACACGTCAGTTTTTACTTGTTGGTCTATGAGGAGATGAATGTTGAATCTTATGATATTTCTTGAAGGAATGTTCATGTTGAATTGAGAATAACTGAGATGGTTTATGCATTTGGCGTCATCAGTTTTTATGTTTCTATGCTTTTTTTCAATGGTGCGAACATATCCAACCATGATCACTGGAAACCCCACTTAGAAAGCGACTGGAAGAGTCAGAGCTACGCGTGACTTTTGAGAACCCCAACTAATCTGTCCCATACGAAGCAATCCCCGAAGGCCGGATTACGTGAAATGGATCTCGGAATTCTGTCTTCAAAGGCTCACTGGGCCTCAATCTTGTGAGCTGGTTCATGCCTGAAAAGATAGAAGATAATCTTAAGGTTCGAAGGAGAAATCCTTGGTTGGAGAATATTTTCGGCATCTTTTTAACTACGAGGTTGAACATTCATTTTAAAGAACGATGATTGAAATGCCTACTAACGAGGCTACCTTGGATGAAATTTTTCTCAAATTAACATTTGTAATCAGTTTGTCGAATGTGTGAAACTGGTAACGAAATCATCAAGTGTAAAAATCTTGCATTTGCAGCGCCGTAAATTCAAGGGTTACAAACATCCCCCTTAGTACTCTCAGGATGACGCTATTATTCATAATGATTTTCTTTTTATATTTTAAGCCCTTTTATATTGTAAGCATATATGTGAAGTGCTTGGAGGCTGCTAGCGATGCTTCCTAGTGGTGAAATGAGTTGCTCAGTGTCACAAGGGCGGTGACGCCATCACCTAAAAATCTGTTTACTTTAGTATAGAAATCTCACAGCTGAGCTTGATTTTTTGGTCAAAAACACATTGAAAGCAAGAAAAAATTAATATGTGCATGATTAAATAGGTTATGGAAATTTCCATTTTGCAAACTTTGTATGGGTCTCACTCAAAACACGTGTTTGGCCTCTTCGCCTTTGTGGCAAGCAGCGCTTCAAATGTTGGCATCCTGACATGATCGTATCCTTGATACCGAGTGAAGCGCACGCACAAAATCAAGATATATTCCGCTTTAAAATAATGCAGAAACTAGTGGAATAAGAAAGCAGCATAAATAACATTTACTTCGTATAACAGTATTAATCAAATGTTCGACTTCTGTGTCGTTGGAAATATTTATTTATAAATGTTCAAAATTCTTCCTATTTTAACGACATTCTTTATGACATAGGCATCAGTAAAAACAAATAAAAATTTATGCAATAATTTGTTGATATTCTGAGTATATAATATGATATAGACTCAACCCTGTGCCTAAAACATGGATCGAACCTGTCTGATGCTGCCAATATGATTCCACAGATATAGTTGGTCTAACTTTTATCGAGTAAAATATCTCATGCCACTGAATTGGAACTCAGGAAGAAAATGACTACCTGGGTAATTTGCGCGAAAATTTTAGTTACGAAAACTTTAGAAGCAAACTAATAATTCTTCCCTGAACAATATTTCTAGATCATACTTTGTTCCAGTTCAATATCACGAATAAAATGTCAGTCAAATAAATTATAAACATTGCAAATGCTCGTATGTTGTCCGTGGCTGTCATAGAAATATGTTGGTCAGGTTTTTTCTTTCATTAGTAATGAAAAAAATAATAAACTAACGTTAACAATTTCCTTCACATCGAAAGGTAATTTATATACTGTAATGATAGAATCGTGTGTCTTCCTAAATAATAACAAAAGATGATAATAAATTAAGGTGATTCTTTTGAACTACCCAATCACTGATCATCGTCAATGGCAATAAAAAACAAAAAAACTTTCTCATGAGAGGGGCGCGTGTTGTTGATAAGCGTTTCTTAGGTAAGGAAATTGAAAATCTCACTTTTGAATAGACTCTTGTCGGAGCGACCCATGTTCTGTCACACTGAAGTGACAAGAAGTACTAGGAATAGTTTTTGTGGTAGTGTGGTAGGACCAATGCTAAGAATCAGTCTTTGATTGAATATCACGACATTACGGTGGGCTGGATGAGCGGTCCCCTGTAATGAGGATGAGTGTAAATGTGCGGGTAAGAGACAAATTAGTCTATGGGGCGCTGTGCAATAAAGAATAAAGTAGAATGGCGAAGGCCAAATTTAGTATACGTATGATCAGTAAGATAGGAGAGGAAAACTATTGCTTTTAGTAAGTAATAGTTATGTAGTAATATAACAAGTATTCCACGAAGATGAAAAATTTGTTCTGGGGTATCATGGATTTGGGGAAGTAGTGTGACAGTTGATAAAATGTTATTTCAGGAGTGATGAGTTAGAGTGATTAGACACAAGATTGCTGAGTGTTGTGATTTTTTTGTACCTGAAGAATACTAGGACATGTGCCGCAATAAGGAATAAACCAGGTTACAGAAATCATCTACAGGAAGAGATAAAGTAGAATTGTGGCATCTGGTCATCATTGTTGGATATTCGAATGAAATTTGTTTGAAATTAAATTCCCTTTTTAGTGCACACGTATGAAAATTGGCATTTTATTAATGGTTCAATTTTATTGCTGTATAGAATTTACTCATATCCTGTTCATGAATTTCTTAACAAATGAAGTCACGAGCACAATCATACCTAGAGTGAGTTACAAAAATATATAGTCTACTTAACCTGCAGATGATGGAGACACTCCCAAATGGCTACTTACAAATTCGCATCAGAATCCCGCGAGCTTGAGTTTCAGTTTCATAATCCCTAAGGGTTAGTTTCAACAACACGAAGGGGCTAGTTTGATGAGGGCGTAATGGTGTTGCTGTCATTTGAGATCGCCGAGCCGAGATGTTCCCTATCCCAGCTGACAAGCTTGGATCCGCAGGAGAGCTGTTGTGATCGCAGTCGAGATTGCGTTACCTAGAAAAAAAAGAGCTCTGCATTGGTTTTAGGCTATCACAAGACTATCATTCAACATGTCTCGTACCATCGACAACCCACCGCTCTTGAGACAAGCATCCTGTGAGGTCCTTCTATCTCCAACACGCGCCCTTCAGAAAATGAACGTTGGGTGCGGACTTGGCTGTCGCTGAGATATCAGCTCGCTGTACTTGCGAGCTGCTAAATTAAGGATACTGATACAGCTACTCAAACAAATTTGACTGGAAGCCAGGATACTATGTTCCAATAAAAAATATGTATGAAGGTTGCACGTATTTATTTAAAAGATGCTAAATTATAGCAGAACTTATCGTAAGGCAAAACGTATCAAATAATATCTTCGAAAACAATGGATAAATATTATTTTCTCATGTTTAAATAATATAAATAATGAAACCTATGAAATTGACTGATGAAAATTTTCTTCGATGGTTGTCAGCTTGATGCTCTTATGGTAGTCATGCATGTCTGTCTATTTTATAGAATATAATATTTATTTATTAAGCATGAACTGAAGTATCTTGAAGGTTCTACTTACCCATTCGTAAGTTGTATAGCTATTTCAAGTTCTTGTATTTTACGTTTGTATTTGTTTCTTCATTGATATGGGGGTTTATAGAGCAGCAGGTATTTCACAACATTCCGTCTTCAATAATAATAGAAAACATGTGTTGAGTATGCGCCGTACGTGATCATACAAGCGTCCTCCTTACTCTTCGACAGATGACTCACTGTAAGAACTCACTTGAAATATGTGTGTTGATCAAAATATCAAACACCTACAAAAAAGGGTTTCTTCCTGTTTACAGGCAGTACTGAAGTAATCAGTGGGGCTGTTTCTAATAAATTGAGGACAATATTTAAAATGATATATTTAAACCAACTCGACAGGCAAAGTGCTTCACCTTTTCGTATTTATAACAATCTTGTTTTCTTTCTATATTAAGGAATTTTTCAGAAATTTTTGAGTATTTTATTGACTGACGATGACTTCTAAAAGCTTGTGTAAGACATTCAAGCGTTTTAGAAGATGAAATGCAAACACAAGAGAGGCGGAAGTCGAGTTAGAGTGACGAGCTTCCATAAGACTCCAGAGTGAACCATAATCGTTTGTTGGTTTTCCTTCATTGAGTTCCAAAGTAAAAAAGCGAGCGTGTACAAGTGCTCCATTGTTGAGCTAATGTTTTAATAAGCACAATGCTGCACGGTCGCTTCGTCTTACGAGAACAACAATGGAGTCTTTTTTTGGTGTCTTCAAACCTGAGGCTCCTTAAAAATCACCCTAACTCATCAGCCATTTTCTGCCGACCTCCATAACTAAACAATAATTTCAGGAACTAAGTCATCTACGGCATTGATGAATGGTCCTCAGGTATGGTAGGTCTAGATCCCACAAGAAGAATAAGATTTTTACACGATGTCACAGAACAAAAGTTAAGAAACATGTATACTTTATCACTTTTTTATCGTTATACAACAGGGTATTTTCCCGTTGGCAATAGATTTTTGGAGATTATTTTGAGAACACTTCCATGAAAAATGAAACGACGTAATGATACGAATAACTTCCACTCCTATACATCAAAAAAAATTGTTATTTATGCTTCTCATCTTGTATGGTTTTAATACATCAAACATTTGGAAAATAAAGTGATTCACTTCTACGCTTTAATTATTGATGTTTAAAAATAATATTGAAAACACTTTTAAATTTGTATTAGAAGATCAATTTTAAATAAACGTACATTGGTGGCAGTATTATTTGTGGAAGGAGTAGACGGGTCATGATATAGGGACAATAATCTGCTAACCTATAGTAAACGAGTGATTATTTAGAGCATCCCTGACTTCAAGCATCCTGTGTGCGTATAGTAGACAAAGTTAGTAAATATTTGAGGCCTAAAATCTGTTGGATAATGACAGGTATCAACATACAGCCTAGACCTGGTACAAAAAAGTCCACTTGTATGAGCTTTCAAGATGGTACAGTAGCTGGATTTCTGTGTCTCTGGTTCCGAAACCAAAAAAATTGACCTGTAAACAGTACCTGCTGGTTCCTGGAATGGCCGACTTGCCATTATTTTCTCATTTGAAATGACTTCTTAGACACGTAACCTCCACTGGAGGCAACACTGCAAACATAGGAATCACATACCAGTAGGCCTAACTCGACCAATCTTTATGCTTAAGATGGGATATCGAGTTTCTGAAGAGCATTTCCTGCTACATTTAGCTTGACTGAATGACTTAATTGAAGCACAACGCAAGGAATAAATGATCAGGCTAATTGTGTTTTTATTTCTGATCACCCGGTTATAACATCCCTTTTAATATTAGCAAGACAGGAGTCTACAAGGCCTAGATACTCGTACATAGCTAAATTGCATATTTAAAACACTATTTCATTGCATTTAAATATATTTAGATAACATTATCGGTATGATTTTTTCACTTGTTTTGCTGATATATCATACTATATATATAAGCTCAACGAAATTCACTTGCGCACAATGAATTAGAACACAGTGGAGTTGCGTATTAATTATTGTATTTTTCAAGTGTCTAAACTTCACTGGAGCATTGAGAATAAGGGTGCGAAGTGGTACTCTGCTGTATGCCCGATGTCACCAACACGAACACTCAGTGTAGGTGCCGAAGTTACTCTCACGTAGACATTAGAGGAAAACAAAAGTTCTGTGTGTTTTGTTTGGTAAAGAAAATAAAAGTGTGACCCACTATCTCAGCGGCGGCGACGACTTTGCTTATACTTTTGTGGCACTTTTTGTGACATGTATACATGCACTACAAGATGGCGAGCAGGCTTTGCAGCTGCAAAGTTTGAGGTACATGTGTCTTATACTTCTGTGTAAGAATTCTAAAAACCGAGGTATTCACAGTGAAGGTCAACCTCGTTACCTTTACACTGTCCTTTTTAATTCTAAATTATATTGAATTATCTTGTGTCGTATTTTTAGTATATGAAGACATGGTTTCTGCTTGCCTGTTTTCAAATTAAATTTCAATAAATATCTCTATTGTATGAGATCTAAAGTTTCACTGGTGTTTCCGACATTTAACTCTGTCTTAATCAAAATGCGTTCATATAGAAAAATTATATATAGCATGAGATCGAGGAGATCATTATCTACTACGAGTTCAAGTTTCCTGATAAACAACTCAAAAAAAATTCTCTCGATAAATGATTTAAAAATTCTGTTATAGTAAAGGATGATGTTGAAACTGAGGATCAAATACATGATAAAAACTATCAGCCCTAAATGAAATGCAAAACAATCCCAATCGATGGGCTGGCATTAAATCTTCCTCCTCTGAAACATCCTTCCGTTCCAGCTCTAATATACACACTTAGTAAAGCAGCTTAACTGTAAAGCAGGAAAGCTTGGGCCATGCAATTTGGCTTAAAGTTCACTGAATATTGTGAGGTTTATTGTGAGGTTGCAGCACTGTTACATCGTTCGAATACAATTATATGTTGTATACACAGTTCACCTACAACTACATTCTTCTAAACACCCAAGTGTTCCCAGTGAAAGTCAACTACGTAACCTTTATACTGTCCTTCTTAATTCTTATTCTATTGAATTACCTTGCATCGTATTTTTCGTAGATTACGGCATAATTTTGGCAAGCATGTTTTCATATTAGATTTTAATAAATATCTCAATTATTTGTGAAGCCAGCGTATAATTGGTGTTGCCGGTATTTAACAGTATCTTAAAAAATCAAAATGTGTTCGTATGAAAAATCTGAATCTATCTAATCTAATCTAATACTAAAAATGATCGTCGTGTGTTTATATATTTATTTATATATTTATTTATTTATACGTTTTGTGTCACGCTCTTAAGAATATATTACCACTGGCGGTCTTGGTTTCAGTTCACTGGTAAATTAATACACTCGTTTTCGCTGTATAATTGTACCATAATAAGTCACTTTCAAAAAAATTAGAGAGAACCAGAGCCTTATATACTGGAGTCCGTATCGTGGATACCGAGTTCGGCGGTATACTGCAATTCAAAAATAACGTTTTCTAAGAGTTTATTACTGTCACAAGAAAAATAAGTTACCTTTGAAATAAGCTTAAGCATGGAAACTCCACTCAAACGAAAAAAAGACTGAATTAAGAGCGAAAACGAAGAGCAAGAGAAAGATTATCTCAAGAACAAGTAGTTCACAAGAACGACTAGAGGCCATACGCTCAGCAGCAATACTAAAGCAGGCGCAGAGGCGTGAACAGGAGGATGATGACCAGCGTCATGTTTGTAGAAGGAATCTCAGAATAGCAGCGCAAGAAAGAATAGCAGTTGAAACTGAAGAAGAGGAAAATCAAAGAAGAGATGAGATGAGACAGAGAGTGCAGCAAAGGATTGCCAATGAAATTGAAGAAGAGGAAAATCAAAGAAGAGATGAGATGAGACAGAGAGTGCAGCAAAGGATTGTCAATGAAACTGAAGAAGAGGCAAATCAAAGAAGAGATGATTTGTTGTTTGATTTGTTCTATCATTTTCACACCGTAGAATTTTTGCAGGAACTATCTAGTTTAGTTATACAGGGTGGGATTGAAAGGATGCCCCATTAAAGAACTTTTATAACTCAAAAACTATTTGGGGTAGAACATAAAACTTTATGTCAAAACATTTAGCAGATTTATGAATTTTACTAAAGAATATCATTTAAGTGTGCAAAACAATCTCTGTTAAGCGCCTCGCGTTTTCGCGACAGCACATTTCTAACCTTTTTTAAATTTTCTGTAACCATCATTAATATGTTGCCGTTAATTTGCCTGATTTCCTCTTGGATGTTTCTCTTTAATTGAGCGATTGTGGTAGGTTTATTAATGTAAACTTTTTCCTTAAGGTATCCCCATAGATAAAAGTTGGGTATGGTTAGGTCTGGAGATCTAGGCGGCCAGTTAACATCGCCATGCCGAGAGATGAATTTCTGCTGAAACAAGCGATTTAAAATAATTATTGTTTCTCTAGCAGTGTGACTCGTGGCGTCATCTTGTTGATACCAAATGTTTCTCAGATGTCTTGCTTCATATTGAGGTTCAAGGAAAGTACTGATCATATTTCGATATCTTTCTCCAGTGACGGTCACATCATTACCCATATCGTTTTCGAAAAAATATGGCCCAATGATTTCATCAGCCATCACATCACATCAGACAGTAACTTCCTGCGAATACAAAGGCTTTTCAAAAAATTTTTTAGGTTGTTGCTGCACCCAGATATGACAATTTTGTTTGTTCACGTATCCTGAAAGATGAAAAGGGGCTTCGTCGCTCATTATCCAATTTTTAAGGACATCAATGTTATCTCTAATGATATTCAACATTTCAAGTGACAATTGCAATCTTGATGCATAGTTTGTATCACTTAATTGTTGGATTAGTTTAAATGTCTAAGAAAATAATCTTTTTCCAAAATTCTTCTCAGCGATAATCTACTGATATTCAGTTGTGGTGAACGTTTTCTTGTCGAGACCGTGCCATACACATGAAAACTTAGCGACACTCTATCAATGTTTATTTCATTTCAAATAGAGCGGTTTCAACCAGGTGGTTTATTGTTAGATAACGAACCAGTGCTTTCAAATATTCTTATCCCTCTTCTCAGTGTTTTACAATCAATTTGAAGATCCATTCCAAAAGTAACTGAGAAAGCTCTCCGTGCTCTCACAAAAAATGATCCATTTTCATAAAATTGCTTGACGAAAGCGATCCGTGCTTCTTCAGCGTGCATTGCAAACAAATAGGGTCTAATATTCTTGTACTGTTAACCTATATACTGTTGTGTATCTAGGTTACATAATTAAATGTCATTTAAAATTAAAATTCATGAATTTAATAAATGTTTTGACATAAAGTTTTATGTTCTACCCCAAATAGAGTTTGAGTTATAAAAGTGCTTTAATGGAAAGTTCTTTCTGGTCCACCCTGTACATACATATACGTATAGCATAAGATCGATTCATTCTTCTGGAGTCAAAGTTCAATAATTTATCTGCAAAGATCATTATCTACTGCTAGTTGAAGTTTCCTGATAAACGACTCAAAGAAAATTCTCTCTATAAACGGCTTAAAAAATTGTGTTCAAGGATGACGTTGAAACTGAAGATTATAAGCACAATGAAAATGATCAGCTCCAAATGAAATGAACAACAATCCCAATCGATGGGCTTGCATTAGATCTTCTCTGTCTGAAACATCCTTCCGTTCCAGCTTTAATATAATATATACAATTCGTCGGGCAACCTAATTGTTAAACAGAAAAGCTTGGGCTATGTCATTCAGTTTAAACTTCACTGAAATAATTCAACAAGTTAATTGATCACTTTATTTAAACTTTGAACTTAAAACTATCATGGATTAATTAATATTTGTTATATGATTTTTAAAGTTCTACAAATTTGTCAACCACCTCCTTGAAAAATAATATGCTCAAAATTATTAGAAAATAGTCATTCATTGCCTTGGATGTGCACTATAATTTATCAGATACTCAAAAACAGAAAGAGAAACGACAATAAAAAAACAACGTCTGCAAATTTGCAAATTTAAAATTTCATTCCTGCTGCAGAATTATGTAGAACACTTCAGGACAAGTGAAGTTGCATTCTTGAGCATGCTGCAGTTCATCGACAGAGGAAGGAACAAATCAGTGCAAATGACTCAATTTTTCTTTAGATTTTGAAATGAACGCCTAAAAATGGGAATAAATTTAACAAGTTCATGAATCGGACGAAGATGGCAGAGTGTTATTCAAAGAAAGTTCATTAAATTCGGTATTTGTTGAAAATTCATAGTGAGTCCACCCGATGGATTTCACAGAGCATGTAATCATTCTAATTATAATTTTCACTATCTAAAACCAATGAAAAGCTCAGGTTTAGACTGAACATGACCTTGTTTCATTTCATTACTGGTTAGAGTGAAAAAACAATTTCATTATGAATGCTATATGCCAAGCATCTTTCATAATATTTCGAAGTTGTGTCCTACATTCCTGTCCCTTCATTAATAAAAAGTTTGCTTGTTTCATGGCAGGAATGCGTTACCGGTTTCTATAAAAAGTTTGAATTTCTGCAAGTAAAGCCTGGGCTTAATAAACATAAAAATTTAAGACCCAGAAAGAGAATAAAGACGGTTTTAGGGATGTTTAGCGGTCGAATTGATGGGTCGTTACCAGCTTATGAAGATTCCAAGAGGACGATGTTACGACGTGCATTCATCATCAGAACACTTTAAGATGCTAGCTTCAGCTAGGTAAAATAATTGATTTCCTCGGACAATAAACTCATCCCTCGAATACCATCTACGACATTTGTGTGTCATTTAAACTCGTTACCATGCATTGAAAATTTAATTTCATGAGAATAAGCTTTCTGCAATAGATTAAACTAGGCAAAATGATGGGTTTCACTGGTTCCTGGGGTTTTAAAAATACTTATCTGATATTTGAGACCGTACTTTTCTTTGGTAAATTTTCGCCCATAACAATAGTTTGGTTATTTATTACTTCACTATTCGTCAAATTCATTATAGATAGTACTTAATTATAACTATAAAAACCAGCAATATCATGCTAGTGGTTTGGAAAATGAAATTTTGGCTTACATGTATATCGGGTATAGCAAAAATACATCGAACAACCATATGCTATGGAATTCAATGATTCCAAAATAATAAATTTGCCAATAATGAGAAATTAATTTAAATTTATGGAGAACGGACACTTAATTTTGTCTGAGCGAGTTGGGTAAAGTTTGGAATTTCGGAATAACATATTTTACTGATAACTGCATGTAGAGGCTCATAAATTTAAGCTACATCAGAGCAAGTGTGAGAGAACACTGAGAAAACCAAAATGACAATGCGAAAATACTTATTGATTTTGACTACCTAAACTTTTCATGTCATTTAATCTGATAATGAAGGAGAATTTGAGCAGGTATTAAATCACGGAGATAGTAAATCATGGATGCTTGAACTCAAGAACTTATAAAATTAAGGAGGTATTAAATTATGGATGCTCTAAATCAAGGAAATATCAAATCAAGGCGGTATTAAATTATGGATGCTTTAAATCAAGGAGATATCAAATCAAGGAGGTATTAAATCATGGAGGTATTAAATTTTTATGAACTCGATGAAAGTTGAAAGCTTCTAAGTGAAGCGCAGCAGTCCAGAGTGTCCATTAGTCTGTCTGCACGCCATTCAAATGATATCCTTTAAATTCAATGAAATTGTCGATGTTTTTCGTTTAATTTTCGTATGATTAAGGCTAATGGAGGAGTAACTCCTTGAGTAATGCCACGGCAAGCCACTTAAGGATTGGCCACGGCAATTTTGGCTTATTGGTGAGTCGCATTCACCCCCTGTGAGCTGGGATCAAGCTAATGCGGTCAGAAAAACTAAATCGACAATTCTTAGGAATTATTTTATAGTTTCTTAGTCTACTTAACGAGTACTAATTTCTTAGACTAAGAAATTGAATCGTTCAGTCTTAACATACTCGACAAAAATATCATCGAGGTTTTCTCTCTGCCTTGTTTCAGAAGGAGTTGCTTCAGTGGGAGGTATTTTTTTTAACTGAGTATTTCGCTTCGTTAAGTGTGGGATAGACGCTCACTTGATGCTAATGTTCGATGCAGGGAACAAGACATGCGATACTGTAATTCTATCCGAACAGATGATGGCAAATCCCCCGAAGCAGAACGTTAATGATTCATCGTACGGTTATGAGGATTTGCCATCCGTTAAGTCACCAATTATAGAAGTGCTGGCGAAGGACAGAACATTTTAACAGACATCCTATGTATATGGTTAACTTCATTGAATAAAAGGTCAGGAGTATTACCACGGTGATTCTTTTTGATTTTATTCTGACAAAACTAATGTAGAATTTTCCTTTAGTTAGAAATTTAGAATTTGAAAAAGGGGCTCATCGGAGCGTTTTGTATCAAAAATCCTGAAATTAAAAATTCCTATAATTTAAAAAAAATGCTTTAATCATTAACTTCCCTTTTAGTAACTTAACCAATTTGACTAAGCTTCACACTCTCTTATACACAATTATCCAAGATTCACTACTTTATTGGAAGGTGAAACTTTCAATAAACCTCCATGTTTTCCTGCATTTGAAGTACTGGAATAATTTGATGGCCGCGAGCAGGCCGAGGTGCCCACACAACCTCAGGCTTGTCGCCTCAGCACAACTACATCCTTCCTAACGTGAAGTTTTCGTCTTCCCAGTGAGACGTGGACAAATTACTAGGCTGCAGGAAATGAAGGCAGTCACACAAATTTACAATTCTATCGTGCACGTTCTGCATCTGTTGTAATTTTCTGTGTTCACCGCTAATCGAAATGCTACCAAGGAAGTATAATATTGGACATCGGGTTATACCGTGCAAATTGCTTTTCTATCCCTCGATAGGGCCATATTATTGCTTTTACTGCTTACAGGGGCGAAATTCTGAATGATGAGCAATTTGTTCGATAGAAAGGATTTCCGGAATTCTAGATTTCTGTTCGTATAATTGGGAAAAGAGTAATCAGATGTCAGTGCCGTCACGCAGCGGTGACCAGTAACAAAATCAGAAAAGATAAAGCTACTAACGCCGTGTGAAATTAAATTACCCTACTTATTTCAGAATATTAGGTCTGATATACATAGTCTAAGGGTATGTAATAACTCTGTGATGCAACATCACGGAGTATTTTTCAACCAAGAAAATATTGCTGGCCAAGTACACAGGACCAAATTTATAAATAGTGATGTGCTGATCCTCGAATTTATATTTTACGATTAGTCAATCAAGCCTTCGAGACAAGTCCGCCAAGGAAGCGTATGTACAAAAATGAACCAATAATAATGCATGCTGAATAATAATAATGCCTTTCAGTTCTATACACGAGCATTATTCTTCAAATGCACAGCTGAAAAGACTTTGGGCCGTACGTGAGATTACGTGTGATGTCAGATCATCATAAAGCAGAAAGCAATCAAACTTCCAACTTTAACGAGAATTTTGCCCTCCACTTCAGATATACGTAAAATTTTGCTACTCACTTTAGAATGATGTGGTGTGAAACGGTATTAGTTGTTTTGTTCAGAGTACTTATGAAAATATTTCTTCAGTCAAACACCACGAAGCTACATCCGTGATCAATCGAATGAATGAAAAGTATGGATTTTGTATTGTTTTTAGGAATTAACTATAATACGATCTCAGTCAACGGTTTTGGGGTACATTTATTCACTTTTCACCATTCTACTACGTGTAATCATCTATCTCCAACCTAATAACTGCATAGTTTCTCTACCATGGCTAAAACAACTAACGTTTGCCAGGAACGTGGGCTGAGCATGGTTTTCGATCAGTATACTTCACACACGGAAGGTCTGCACCAAATGTATCTCAGCTATATCAACAAATGTGAGGATGGTAATTCAAAGGAGCCTCAGTGGAGCTTGTTGTGATCGAGACGCACCTGACGGTAATTTCTTTTATTCGTTCGTCGTCTTGCATTATAAGCCTTGTTCGATGCACGACGATGACGAATTGAGAAATACATTTTCTGTAATTTAGTTTGTGTAGTGACAGGTTGAGGGCGCAAGGCTTAACGCATTTAGCTGGCATGTGGTCGGTGATGTTCGATGTGTGACGATACGTTTCATTTACGATGAATTCTTTTTGTTATACTATGTTATACTTCTTTGCCTACTTTTTATTGCACATTGATATATTGCATAATGATTCATTGTCGTTGAGTTCTGTTCATTCTCATACTTTACGTAATCTTGGTTTCAATGTATGGGTTTTCTGCATGCTGTCCTTCCGTTCTATTTCAATTAATACTTGTAAATAACACAATTAACTAAATGCAACGAACATACTTAATCGCACTAGAGGGACTCTAATCCTCTAAATACATGAAATGGTAAAAGGTGTTCCTGATACTTCCTTTCAATGGCAATAGAGGGGATAAATGATACACACGGAAAATTTAATACATGTGATTCTAAATATCACGGGATGGGAAATGTGAGTCATGTACCCCATTTTGGCATATGAACCGCACATGATGTCCTATTAAATAGTGCACTATTACAGATCAATTACCTACTTGATGGCTGATTAGTTAAGTGTGCACACGGAACAAGTTAGTTAAATCAATGGACGCTCACATCAGATTACGAAATCTACCCTGTCGCTAACCTCGGTCACATTGGCAATAGTAATATTAAAACTTGCCCTTACAATGGAGATTCGTTGCTCATGATGGGTTTCGATGTTTAACACACACAATTACAACACAGCAATAACGCTAATTTTTCCCCTTCCTTACCTTGCTGTTGCTCAATTAATTGTTCCCCTTTATACACTGGTAGGTGCACGTGTAAAATCTGCTGTTATTCTTCGGTGTGATGATTAATTTAATTCCCCTTTAATTAATCTGGCCCTTATCCTACTTAAACCCGTAAAGCGTAGGAGTTCACCCCTCACATCCTAACAGGTTTATACCTCTCCTTCGCGACCCTGGTCTCCAAGTCCCACTTTCTGTCGCTTCATGGCCGCTTTATACAAGCTTACCTTTGTTCTTTTGTAATTCATTTTTAATTTTTGTTGTAGAGTCTCTCACGCTCCATAACGTACAACGCGCTCTTGTGCTTATGAGTCTTGTAAAGCTAAGCATATTTCTTGGACCTCCGCCGTCCAACTAATGGTTTGTTCACGTAACTGGCCAGACGGTGTCCTATAGTTCCACACCTCTGTGTGTAGATGTCGATGCATACACTTTATATCGACACAAACACTATATCTCACCCTGAAATATGAAAACCTATGCATATATCATTACTATCATGATAGATGCAAATCGTGAGATGATAGCTGATATGAGTTAAGTAGTTTAAAATTGATAACAAAAGAATTCTACACATATGTATTGGGTGAGAACTTTAATTAATAATTGAGTGCTTCAAGTATGATATGCACATAGCGGAATTTTCAGAAAAGACAAAACAATGGTGCCATACCACAAAGCAACTTTTTATTACTAGGTATATCTCTTCTTGAAATGTATCTATTTGAAGGTAGCTGAAAGAGAGTTTAGATCGTCCTAAATTAAATAACTGGTATATTTTACTTTTTCATTTCTTTTCAAATGAATTTGTTAGAGTATATTAAGCTAATCCTAAAACGTGATTTTCATGCTATGCTAAATTATAAAATTATAAGTAATGAAACTATCCAGCGTTGCCTCAAACACTGCTATTAATTCATCCTAATTAAGATTAATCATACGGAGACTAAAATTCTAGGGAAATTGTTAAGAAATGGTAATGGTCAAACACTTCAACTAAGAGTACGCTATCCATTGAAACGATTGGTATTATGACTCACTTGCGAATCCTAAAGTTTTAACATTACTGTTTAAAAAAGTTGATGAAAAAACTACGTGTATATGATTGAGTGTACAATAGTTATTTATTACAGGAAGAGAGATCTGCATCGTTAGTATGCATTCGTGGATTAGTATTGATATTAATAAGGGTGATGAATGAACTCTTAAAAACATTTGTTCTCGTATTTGGGGTCTCAAAAGGTTCATTATCAGTTAACGATTTATACAGAATCGGTAAAACCAATCAAGTTGGATACATCATCGTAAATTTAGGAACAAAAACTCATAAAAATATGTACTGTGCCGTATTACTGCATTCATTTTGCAAACAAAGTCGCAAATTAAATTTCAGCGTTAATGTCCCAGGAAAAATTCGGGAAATTTTTCCTTTATCTTTGTTTCTTGTACTTTTTCCAAATACAATGTATGACGTTAAAAGTATAATGTATGAGTTATATTCTTAAACTATTTTCCCCTCCACCAACTGTTTCCAACTAACGTCATAGGCGGTATGCACCAACTCAGATCAGAATGAGTAATAGTTTTTATAGTAAAGTATCTACTGCTCAGATTTTTCACTCCAGAAAATAAAAAATACCACGTTTGTGGCTACAAAATACACCATGAACATACAAATACACGGGATTCATTCCACCCAACACTGCAGCTACAAATTCTCGGAACATTGAGGGAATTATAGCTTCTTGCCATTGGCTGGCATGTATGAAAATGGTTCTCAATTATTTTTTCCTAGAAACTGATATTCTGTAATTAGGAACTAGGCTCAAGTGTCTTGCTCCCTCTTTTGTAAAAACAGTTCATGGTTCATAAAAAAGATCCGTTTCAGGCCGACGCAATTACGGTGCTGCCCAAAAAGCGCACCTGAGCTGTCGACGTTGACGGTGTTTTGGGCTCTTGAATATTAGTTCAATCAGTAGTGTTTGAAAATCATTAAAGTAGGGAAATTAGATACAATTTAGCCTGAATGGAGGCTTGGCTTGGGTTCGACTGCGCTGTAATGGATCGGTAGATTTTTAATGAAGTTCCAGAAAAACGAGGATGCACATACTAGCATCGCTTTGCAGCTGTTCAAAGAAGCCTCATTTATGCATCAGCAATAAACACACGCGAGTGAAGATTTCGAATTCCATATCATGGATGCTCAATTAAGTAATTATCAGCATCTACAATCCTGAACGTGTTGAACGTCGTGTTTGCCATAAATAAAAGCTTACACGACGACCAGTCTACGATTACATGATAATTTCCAACCTGTATAGCAATGTTCACTGAGCGTTTAATGATCTAACAGTCGAGAGTGAAGTAGTTTTTCAGAAAATTAAGTGAATTAGCTAAATGATATAATATAGTTTTTACCTCACTAGCATTGGTAACAGAAGCTCTTTCCGTATGGTCTTTGTAAGCTTCTGCGTATGATCAAAATATTATTAATAAATGTTGTTAGTGTAGATTTGTACTACTGTGCACAGTTCGAATAATTTCTTCGAGAGCTATAATTCTTAAAGGTGAATTTATCATAAATTCAAAGTGCCACCCCATGAAATCAGATACATCTAACAAAGAAATATTAAGATATGTCCGAAATTGATTTATACCAGATCTTTTGCACCATTGTTACTTACTAATTTCAGTCGAAGTCTTTGACTCAAGGAGAGTTTCCAAAAGCGTTTCCCACGCTTTCCAATGGTCGATATTTTTCCAGAAACTTGCATTTCTGAGGTAGTTTTGAGCCCGTCGGTAACGACGAACGCATTGACACTACGTCTTTTTTTAGAGACTCAAAGAACATTCTTCTCAAATTGCCAAAGTTTGTTCGGTGTTCTATTGTAGAGCGCAAATTGCCTTCTTTACAATCTTTGGCTACACGGACCCATTGAGCGACGCGAGAGAAGGATTTCGTAAAAATCCAGCGCGTGGTCGGGCACTTTTTCGAGCATGAAACCTGTTTTTTGGCGGTGCGACGTGCGCTTCATTCTTTGGCACGCTACGAAGAGCCTCTCAAAAGAAGGATTAGTGGTAAGAAAGAAACAAGTATAGAAAAACATTATATTATGATGACGAAGCCGACTGCGGCACGAGACACTATTTCGTGAAATTGAGTTCAAGTTATGGTAAAATGTGTCAACTAAATGAAATTATTGTGTAGTGTTGTAGAAATCTATGAGGGAGTTAATGTGATAATTTATACGTATCGAATATAATTCTTACCAGCTCTTTCCTTTGGGGTGAAATAGAACCCTGGGAAGAAGGCAAATAAATGACATACCTAAAAACTTCACAGTTTAAAGTAGAAATAAAATTAAATATTTTGGATCTTGAAAGTCTGTGCAGTGCAAATTTTTTATTACGTTAGTGTCCTCTTAGGAACTTTTGTGGTAGAAGGAATTCAATAGCTAAAGCTCTTTCAACGTGTATAAGAAATAAATATTGAAGTTTTTTGGGGATATATGACATGCCCAGCAGTGTATCATGGCTTTGTAAAAGGAACTACATGTCAGCATGAGGCAATATTGGAACAAAATTTGTTCATATATCATACAATTTTATTTAGAAAAACGTACATTGAATATATACAAAGCGACTCCCTCTGCGTTCAATTATGAATGGCATGATGGAATCTACTAACTTGACTTTACTGCTCAAACTTCTGCATTTTGCACCCATGGAATTCTTTTCTCACTAAAGGGACAAGGCATTTTGCTTGCTGCGGTTGTTCAAAGCCAAGGAAATGCCACTTAAGTACGAGGTGTGTGCATCTTAACGTGTTTGACAAAGCCTTTATGACGCAACAAAGTGGTCCAGTGAGCGTGAGGCAGTGAGTCTCCCTGGCGACCGCAGCAATCCTGGGCTGCACCAACACCATAGTCGGAGGTTTACCTGCCACGGGGTAGACACGCTTGTAAATATAAGCTTCAATTTGTAAAATTGTCATCAAGTTTGTATTTTCTTAGAGTGAACTAATCTGCATTCTTACGTGCTATGTATCATAACAGCTCAGTGGATATGTTTGTTCAAGAAAACCAGCAGCTGACGGATCGTTGTTAACGAAAACATGCTCCTGAATCTTTACCAATGCTGACATCTATAAAGATTAGGGTTAACTTGGTATCAGCTTGCTCTCAACTTATATTAAATTGTGGTATCTTAAGTCGTAGGTGTGGTGTGTTACACCACCAACTCGATACAGGCACATTACTATACACCCCCTTACTGTAGTCACACAACTATATTGTACACTGGATTACTTTAATGTCATACTTCATCACTTCTTGAGGCAACGTATGAGAAAGATAATAGAAAAATGTAGGTACACAAATGATAGAAAAATTAATACGAGAAAGATTATCTGCCATGTTTATATTATTATTGTAGTGTTAATTCGTCACCTGTTCGTACCAAGAACCTCGATCACGTGTTGAAGGTTATCACACGGCGTCAATTATTCTACTAATGAATGAAAATATATTTTGGTATATGACATATTATTAACTGACCGTTGGCCACTTCAGTCAACTATGTGGAAGTCTGCTATGTCTCATACTATGGACTTCAAAAGATTTATTGCAAGTTTTCAGGACAGTAATTGCCAGGTTGGATTAACATAATATATGAATCTTTAATTCCGTGTTAATGAAAACCTACTTATAAAAAAGACCCACTGATATGATCTTCTGCTACATTCTCAGCAGTAAACGATGATATCTTAACTTATTAATGATTTTGGAGAAGATTTTTAAGAATTATATATCTTTCAACGCCGTAATATAAAGAATGAAAAAATACCCGTACTAGCAACTCATATTCTCAAAACGACTTCACAAAACTCGAAACTCATATTCAAGTCACTGCTTTTTAGATTATTCGGAAAACTGCAGTAATTAACAAGAACTACACTAATTTTCAAAAAATTTTGCTCACAGAATAGCTAGAAATAATATTATTTTCAGACTTCGTTGATCATACAAGCCAGCATCTTGATCTGGACGCCTGCATGAGTGGGTCTATCTCTAGCTTACGACTAATAATCTGGCCATCAAAACGCGCCATATTTTGCTCACCTGTCACTAATAATGATGCCTGCTTTTTGCTTCGAGTATATGGCTTGAATTTTGCATCATAAAAGAGATAGAGAACGAGCCTAAAGACAAATGTTATTGTGTAGAAGCATGCCGGCACCTCGCTGAGCAGCTTGGCTTATCGTGGTATGACATGATCGCGTGCCTCCGGGCTGTTTCTTGAAACAATAAGATTCAACTGAAGAATCAGATGCTGCAACATGAATATACAATCCTTAACACGTTTGTTGCGATTGCCTAGCTGGTGCAAATCTTTACTTTGTGCATACAGTCACTAGAAAGCTTTGAAAAAATTACAGAACCTAACCTGAGTGACCCACCGGTGGATCGCATCGCAACAAACGTGTTAAATATACTCAGGACATAGACGTTTGACGGCTGGATGAACAGAAAGGAAAGTTGTGAGTCAAAAATAGGGTTTCTTTCGAACTCTTCATAAATCAATGAAATCCATGCCATAGAAAAACGTTTCATGTTCTCCCTGATGATAGCCATTGAAAATATTAAAAACCCCGGATATAATTTTATTTCACTCTGTATTTTACGCAATTATTTTCCAACGTAATTATTAACCTCCTATATTGCTATGAGACATGTATCATTAATTCTTAGAATACTTAGGGGAATTCCTAAGAATTATGCAGTATAATTCCTAATTTGTAGATATCACAAGAAGATACATTGTAGTTTTGTTGTCATGGAAGTCATCAGCAAAACTGCCGTTTTATTCATGCTCACAATGATATCACTGCCTATAACCCTGTAAATATACTGCACTAACCTTCATATTTTCCCAAAATTTAGCAAAATCGGAATAGCAAGCCCCAAATTCACATGCATTACAATAACCTTTATGTCTAGTAGCACGTATTTCAACACAGCTTACAAACGACTCATGAATGAAAACCCTCATTTAAAACCATGTTCTTGAAGTAATCAACAAGAACCAAGCGCCTCAAAAACCCGCGTCTTTACGATTAAAAGTGGCCAAAATTCTGGTTATTTCCATAATTTACCAATAAGCTTTTTCTTATTGGTTAGGTCCATAATAACACCTTACTACCTAATGAGCTACAGAAGGGCGTAACCGAGACCGGTTTTTCCTCTTCTGTTTTGGGGAATAATGCAACGACTGTAATTCCAGCAGCAGCTTTTTTGACGGTATTTTTTCCATAATCTGTGGCTGAACGTCTGCAGTCCCCAAGCTGACCGAAGGAAATAACGCTCGGACCTGGAAAAAATGAGGTGAATTTTGAAGCATAGCTATTCTAAGGCGAGCCTGGGGCTTCGAAGGCTGGACGTAACTCTGTTGCATAAATCGAACTGCAGGATTCTTCACGGTCTATGACTCATGTTAAAACAGAATGAGACGTAAAACACGTTGAAAAACAATTCGAGATGTCCAGATAGTCTTCGAAAGATGACACCCAAAACACAACTGTGTGTTTAAAACAGTGTTTATTGAAAAATTGAAGGCAAATATGAAACCAAATTGTCTATTTAATTGAAAAAAAACGTTGAACGTAGTATACGCAGCACAACAAACTTTTTGAACTGTAAAATACCAAATCAATCTTGTAATAATTCTGGTTTCCAAAGCTGCAAGATCATTATGCAATATTTTGAGTTCTGTAAATTTTCGCTGTACTTTTAGCAGAATTTCTCAACGCAGCCCACCGTTCGTGCTCGTGCCTGTCGTGGTGGGTTCAGGCTCAGTGATGACCTCTTCACAGCCAGCAATGCCACCGTCAGCGGGATTAGCCACTAAATGGGTTTCCTTCTTAACCTTTTCGTGTGATTACGAACACGCGTTGCTAAAAATCTTCAACTCTAGTTTTATTGGTAGTTTTTGAAGCTGTTTGATTTTTTGATTTTTTCAAGATATTCTGACAGCTTCTGGTGAAAAGCCTGAAAAGCAACTTTCTGATAGAATAATCAGTATGGCTTTTTCGTACAAGGTAATTTAATTCAGCACATGCGTTTCTCTTTACAATCAGTTAAAGAAATGACTTGTTATATTCAGATGTGAAAATCTGACATGATTCGTTACAAAACAATAGGGGCAAGCATTTAATCGTCATCATAAATTCAATCTTTATTGCTTAAAATAAAACAAATTGATGGAATCGAGGGAGATTTAAATATTTTTCTTTCGAGAAAGAAACTAAACAACTACAGATTTACTCCTCTGCCAAGTAAGAAATATGCATCACCTGTTTAACTGTTAATTTTATTAGGGTAAATCTCATACGTATTGGAACTTTGTTTTTCAGATGCCGATTCCAATGTCTAGATGTGTTCTCACGTGAACGAGCTGAACAATGCAACGATGAAAGAGCGACGGCAAAACTATTTTTCTAAGCAAAGAGTACTGATGGTGAAAACGCCTCTTCAGATTTCAGAGTTTACGTTTTATGACCCTGAATGTTAGAAATGAATGCAAATAATCTATATTTTTTTCTAAATCTTACTCATCACGTGCTAAGTTTATTTACTATTTTTTATGTCCTTTATATGTCACACACGCCCACCAACATTCATGTCTATTTGAGAATAAGCGTTTTAAAGTTCAAATCAGATTGCATCAAGATAATCAAGCAGCATACTCAAGATCACGTTAAAAGGCAAAGGCAGCGTTGGTGTCAAAAATTTCTAGAAGAACACTAAATAAACTGAGGGAGTTTGATCTTCTCTGTCCCAGCTGCAGTGATGGTCGAAAAGACTGTAAGCCTGAAGACTAACGGTCGTCGTTGTGAGCATGGAAAGCATTGTCACAGATCATGAAAAGGGTTCGGATTTTCAAAACGAAGTCAGGTCTTCTATGACTCAGAAAATAAAACCATTAAGGAGTCGAAAACAGATTGAACGGGTAGAGCGGGTAGGACTTGTGTGGTAAACAATTGTTTTTTTCCAAGGCGGACTGGATGCATGTGACCACTGATGTGTTCAGGTCTGGGGTGATGGTACGAGTAGGTTGCCTTTTCTTTCTTCTTTTCTTTTATTCTTGAAAAGGGTGAAATTTATAAATATAAGCGATTTAAGCGTCAAAAAGAGCTTTACTAACGAAAAAGCTTTAAAAAAGCGTCTTCAAATAATTGTCGTGTTACCAAATTAACACTGAAACGTGAAAAGAGATACATCTACAAAGTAACATGAATCATGACAACAGAAACTGCATCATGTCACCTTCGCTGCATAGGCAACCAATGAATATTGTGAGCAATGAACCAAAAGTACTCCGTACACCATACATCGAAAAGCATTAAGCGCACAATGCACTTACAGAATTTAAAGTCATACTCGATTTCCTATTCACTAGCGAATGATTACGATGTTCATCGTTTCATCCAGGAACTTTCATCTCAATTGTGCTATTATATTTGATTACTGCGGAGTTTAAAATTTATGTTTGGAAATATGTATAATGCTATGCGAACTTTATATTACTAACTTTTTAGATGTAAGCCACTTTCTTTTCTTTGCGGGTGCAACAAAACAGACACCCTTTTGAGTTAGGCAATGATAAGCTAAATGGTGCGGAGCTTCAAATGCTTTTGATGGGGTTAATAAATACGAACTAAGGTGGAATTATTCCTCAATAAGCTTGAAATTTGTATATAATAATTCCTTACTTGCGCAATAATGAACAACTTGAAGTTATTTATTCAATATTTTAAGTGTCAGGTCAGGAGTTGAAAATTTTTTGTGTGGTCTAAATCACTACAGACCTAACAGCAATTTATGGAGGTTTAATTCCATGATAAAAGCTCGCAGTCTTTAGATGCAATTATCAGTACGAATTGCAATGGTGGGATTTTATTTTCAAATTTCGGACAGTAATGGTTCTGTAAAACTAATTATCATATATATATATGTCTTTCAATCCAAATAATATCAGAAATAAGTTCAAAATCAGCTTAGTCTAAGATCATCTCCATCATCAAATATGCCCGTGCTATTCGACCGATGAGTTGTGATTTCTTTGATAAGGTACCCTGTTCTCCAGCACATCACCTCCCTGATCCCAGATGAGATGTCGTGTGCCTAAATGGCTTTAGTGCAATACTAGTCCTCATTACCGAGATATATACTCTCAAATGATGCACCTTGTTCCCTAGTTTTATCTACCAGCGTCTAATCCACCATTCGGTAAGTTGCTTTCGCCTCAATAATTGCGAAGGGCCAACAATTTTGAAGCCGAGATTCTGAAGGCACTCTAATTACTCCGGACGCTGCATGAGGGTCTGAAGGTGAGAGGACGTCATGAGACTCAATTTAGAAGCGGAACGAATGTGGTGTCATTGTTTTGACGACTGTCATTTACAGAGCAGGTTTTGACCATGTTATTAAGAGGTGCAATTTATTTTACAATAGAAACGAATTGTTCGTTCCTGAGGAGGTGGAGGCTCATCCTCTGTGGTTTGGTCAATAGCAAATGGCAACACTTTTCTTCCCCCACGATCCTGATATAGGTATTATCATTACTATGGTCATTACACAAGTTACATTTTAAGTGTGGATCACACCAGCGAGGCGCTCAGCTCTGTCTCTAATGTACAGTGTCGAATTCAGATAAAGTAACTACAAGCACAAGTTGTTCAGTTGATGTATTCAGCCCAAATTTGTCAAATAATTTATCGTTGCCAAAAAGAGATAATGTTAAAAACAGAGCTCTGTTAATTTATACTGAAAAGGGCGAGGGCACCTGAAATTCAGATGAAAAAGCAAAATATGAAAATTAAATATTTTTAGTTTTCATTTCTCTGGTTCTTCATTAATTTATGTATCGATGAATCGAAAATGTACTTAAATGCTATTTGAATACTGACAATACATAAAAAATAAGTGAAGTAAGGATTTATTCAACCATACTGTTCTTTATAAATGGTTGTCTATAACAGAAATGACAAGATGAGGAACCTCAAATCAACAATTCATGTTCAAAAGTGCAATCGCATACACTGAACACAGTTAATCGATGTGTTTAAAGAAAAGGAAAATTGCCACAGCTAGACGAAATTTAGACAAGTCAGTCTGTTGCTAAGAAAACAAAAGAAGTCACTTCAAGAGGAGTAATCTTTTTGTTCTGATGATGTGGTTGGGCTTCGATAGTCACTAATGGTCTGCCGAACCTAATTCTGAGTGGCAGCACCAGGCGCACTCGATGTGCCTTTTTTTCTAGTACCATCTCTAGGCCAGGGTTTCCAGTGAGGATAAGCTAATGGCATAAGAAGGGTTGCTTAATAGCCGTGGCAGCGGCCAGTGTATGGACTAACGACCTACGAGTGATGACATACCATTTTTAATATCCTTTCTGATAACTAGGGGCATAACGCTAGCCCTTGAGGCCTCACTTAATGTATTTTGCATGACGTTTAAGGAAAAGCAAAGCAAATTTTGGACAGCCTACGCCAGTCTGTAGGCTGCTATGATTAGAATGTACTCGTTCTCCAGGATGTGTTTAACTATATATGATATTACAACGGGGTTACCCCTAACATTTCACCACAAATTATTCACAATTTGTGATGAATATTAGATTTATGCATAAACTTGTACAAGGAGCTCAACAGGGGCACTTCAAGGTACCTTGGCTCACGTCTGGCTGGTCATTAAAATCTCACCTAACCCAAGATTACGCTTGACTTAACGATCTTCCTAAAGTGCCTTCTAAAATATGAGCTCTAAAGAGTAAACGATAAAAGTCAATCATGTAACAATACCCAGACGGCGCGTTAACAAATTCTACACCTTCTCGCTTTCCAGAAGATTTCCGCCACGATTGAGTTTTATGGGCATTGTCTGTCTGAGTCAACTTCACATTACGAGTATAAGGTACAATCCTTTTCACAAATTTCTTCCCAAAAAGTTACTTGAGTTGCTGAAATAACGTAAACATCGTTTGCTCTTTAGTAGTAGGAGTAGTATTTTTCTCACTTAGAAGTCCAAAAAAACCCTTTTACTTCTTTTAACATGCAAACAAATTATTCCTTTTTACACAGTTTTGTGCAAAACAGTAAGAAAAAATGTATCTAATCAAAGATATTTCAATAAAAATTCTTAAATGAATAAAATGACAAGGGTCAATGTTTGAGTTTTCCAAGTTAGTGTTTGTGAATTTTCTATTCGAAATCTTCATTTTGCATATCCAATTCTCAATTTCTAGTCGGAACTGAACCAGCCGACGCATTGTCAGCATGATGGCTCGGACTGCGAATGTGTTTAGGGCTCTCACAGAAATCCAAAACGACCGCATGTCCTGTGTGTGGGTAATCTGAAATATGACTGATGATCGTAGGCAAGTCCAACAGGTATTCACAAAGATGAAGCCTCCTTAATTATGCATTAATCATCACTAAAATGACCCGCAATCTCCGGAGTCTGGGACTAGGGAACAGTCTGCCCTCATCTTGAACCGAGCCCACACTTTTGAACATAAAATCCCTTGATGCATCTGCTTCTCTCTCGCAAGTTACGGGCAGTTTAATGAACTATTATCCTCATTAGACGTCCGCAGAGACGACAATAATGACAAAGGATGAGCACCATTGAACTACGAGCTTGTACTTGCGGTCTATGCCTCGCACCAGCCTTGGTGAACAGACGAATATATGTATCTGCTCTCTCCAAAGAGCATTTAATTCTAAGTAAATTTTGAAGGTCTGCTTTGTAAGTAAATAATTTCTTCCTTTCATACTTGTTATTCTCGATCCAGATAAATTCTGAAAAAATAGAGTATTTATTTCACTGTTTACTTTCGAATGGTGGTTTTCAATCAATTCATGGAACAACTGTTTTTTAGCGATTGCTGAGAATTTAACTGTTCTGTTAGTACCATACAGGAAGGTATGAAGTTGTGATTCGCTATTTATGACTTTTGGGAAAAAGAATTTTGAAAAATCACCCAGTTTGAATCATGGGCTACAGATTCTATCTTATATTTTATAAACATGATTCGCGATCATTCCTAATATACGTTCGGATGCGAACAAATGTAAGTTGGAACAATTGTTATGACCTTTACGACACAGCGGCGTCTACGTACATCATTGGGGGTATCATTTAGTTTTATGGGGTGCTCTGACGATAGCCTTTTTGGGAAGTAGATTCCAGCATAAGAGAGTCAATTATGTAAATGTTTGGAGGCAGTAGATAGGTGAAACATCTCCGGAGGGAGAATTGCTGACCTTATTATTATGCTAAAGCCATCTCCTGAAGCCATTTTCTCCGCCTATTTGCATTTATCTCTAGTGTCTAAACATTTACCAAGCAGCTCTTCGCTTCAATCAACTCAGCATAGGAATTAAGGAACACTGCTACCTGGAGTTACGTACTGAACTCTACCCATGATGTCGGCTTCGAGTCTCGCTGATTTTATACGACCCATTTCATGACTTGATCGGATATTATTTCAAGCAACACCTCTTTTAGGCAATGCCAAACAGCACAGTCCTATTCCACATACCAAATGAAGCACCTCACATGAAACTTCTTAAATTCAGTTTTGAAAATTTAGGACCTGATACTAGTAGCCATTGACTACAATTTGTAATATATAATGAACTACTGGAAAATTCTGTTATTTTTTCAATGTCCTTTAGATATGAATTTTACAATTCGTCAAAAATAAATAAATAATTCGTGCGCATGGTTGAAGTAGACTACAAAGTATACATCTCTCACTTAAAGTGCAGGTTTCTGACGCTTGTTTTTGTCCTTATTTGTCCTGCAATCAATTAAATCTTCCAGGCAATTCTCTTAATCATGCATTTTTCAAAATTATGTGAATTAATGTTTGATCATATATTCGCTATCACATTTTAATTGGATATTTCACAAATACTACAGAGAGCTCGCAAATAATTCGGACTAATTCATGAATTAGAGTGAACGAAGATCGAGTTTTTCTGTAGACAGATGTGAAAATTTTGGTTCCATGAAGGTGATGAGCGGCATAAAAAAACCTTCAATGCAACTAGGGCTAATCATAAAAATTGACTATATTCACCGAGCAGCTCAGGTATACTTGTGCATTCAAAGTCTTTGATTCGTAATGCCTTGCTACTTATCTAAGCTCGACAGAGATTCAGTTTTTCTCGGAAATAATAATAGTTTTCTCACGTATTAATGTAAAAACTTTATGCATTAACTTTGTTTGAGATCATCTTAATATTTTTGCATAAAACAAACGAAGAAGACATGACAGTGAAACGTGTGTTCAATAGAGAGATGTACATTTATGCATATATATATATATATATATATATATATATATATATATATATCGTTCACCCACGGTACCACTTCAAAACGCGTCTCGAGACATGCTTACCAAAAAATTCGTTCTGAATTCTGATAAATTATATCGGGAATAAAACAATGATCGTTTGATAGCGTTGTTTAAAAGAAACTGCCGATTAAAAATATATTTATTTTTGGTTGAAATAGAAATGAGAGCTCTCCAAATAACTTTGAATGTCGCGGATGTGTAACTGAACTCAAGTTTTGAGGACCTCTTCGATAAAAGATCAGCTTAATGAGACGCTAGCGCTTTTGTCCCACTGAAAATAAGTGTTCGTAATTAGCTAAACAGCCGTAGTGCAATACACCGATAACATTCTTCTCTGGTAGGCACAATATGTTGTAAGCCTACAGAGCTTCGTCCCTCTGTTAGCTTCAGCTCTGGAAAATAATCCTGTGGGCTTAAGTAAGGCGATAACGTAGGCGAAGTACACCATGTATGCTGGTAGGAGGGAACCTTGGGTACAGTTTACTTTAAAAAACCAAAGCACTTACACCCAATGTGTTCACGTTCTATGCCTAATAATTTATTGAAAATTGATGGTGCAGTTCGTACAACTCGCAATTACGTATTTCAGATTTTAGTTTTACAAAAGGGAAAAAGATACCAAATCAGATACGTAATATGTTGGAGTAAATTATATACATAGAGGGCACAAGTTATTACTCCACATCAGGTATTTTTATTAGGAATATGGGCGACCATCCGTAAAAAATATTCCTCTATGATGTTATTTCATCCATCTTAAGCATAGGTCACTTGTCACTGATGAATGCATATTATTCTTGTGATAATAATAAACCCTTTCGTCTCCGACTGTCCATGGCAAGACGACGCTCTACTGAGTGTCTAAGACATCATCAACGATATCAGGCTTTCCGAATGATACCTGTAGAAGGTAACTTCACTTAAACTAACCTAAAAGAAACATAAATGCCTCCGCTATCAGTCGTCAAATTGACATCTTTGCAGACGCAGGACCTAAAGTGATGTTTACTCTGCCCAAGTTCATTAACAAATTATTCGGAATCGAGCTCGAGAGTAACACGAGCTACCGTACTACTATCGTACATACGAGCCAGGACCACTTGATTTCGATGTGTGCGTGCTATGTTTTTAAATACTTCCCCTGATAAACGCATCTCTGAAAGCAGTCGTGGGCTAATGTCTCGTGCTCCTAAGGAACTCGCTTTTTATTTTCATTCGCTGCGACTTAGTAAATTTCAGCGGTGATGACTATCAGCAATGTTATTAAGAGGCACTTAGCTTGAATTCCTAATAGGACTGAGTTTTCTTATGTATAACTATTTTGTTCAACTCAACTATGCTTTACGTCTGTGCGAGAAATTTATAAGCTCGATGAACCATAGTTCTTAGTTGCTTTCTGATGAACAGTAGCGTTATATCGTATTCCTAGACATTTTCATGGGTCGAGTAGTTGAAAACAATGTCTCTCAACACTGGCAATCGAGATTCAATGATTGCGTGACCAAAAAGATGTCTGCGCTACTTAGGGAACCAGCCTATCATATTTCCGCATTTTTGTGTATTTGTTTTTTCTGCCTTGTTTCTTTTTAGTCGGGATCGTGACGAGAGTTACGACAAAATGAATAACGCTAGTGAAAAACAATGAAAGTATCTCTTCACCATTTTAGTTACTGATTTGGTGAAAGACTACTTTGCTTGTTTGAGGGCTGAAATTCATTGAGAGAATTTAATTATTTTCAATTTTAATATACAGCTCTAGAATTGGGGAAAACGACTGTGATTTTTAAGTCAGTTTACGTCACTTTTACATTCCTACGTCAGGCATTTTGTCGTGCGTTGTTGCGTGTTACTTTGGTCTCGTATTTAATTAATGTCTGAAAGTTTCCAAGATCGTCTGCCTTTACGTACAGCTTACCTGCTTAACTTACGTGTATGCAACTCAAGTTTTTGAAGTGGATCTTCACCCAGTTTAGGAGTGGATCTTGAAAAGAATTTCATCTCAAGGATTACAGGCTCACCTACATTTTGAAACATTCAAGTGGGTTATTTACCTTGATATATATAAGAAAATACTATTCAAAATTTGTACGTTACCCTGCATCTTCATGAATCGAATTCTAACAAGGTTTTCTTTTAAAACTGCCTTTTGCTCTTTAGCAGCCTCATCATATCAAAATAAACAAAATTATAGTAATACTGTAAAGCCTGATTCAAATATCTCATTCATAGCTAATTACAAAAATAAAACAACTTAAAAATTTACTCAAAATTTTTTTATACGCCGCTGATTTTTTTTGTCGAAAATTCGTTCCAGAAAGTTAAAATCTTTTTTCCTTAACGAACTAAGTTAATTTGGAAAGAATAAACCAATGGCAAAATTGTGAATCTTGCCAACTAATTACTTTCGAACTATTTTTGTTGAGAAATGTGTATGGTCCCACACCTCAGTATCATACTCAGGTTAAATGTCACTTTTGATTCTAAATAACGAGAATAGTTACCTGTTCATGCGTAAAGAATATGAAAACATTATTTCGTATTAATTGGGGGACTCCTGGGCGGGGAACATCTCTGGTTGTATGAAGTCCAGTCACATTATTATGTAGGCTCACTTTATATCAGCGCCTGCGTGCTCGTGCCCAGTTCCTCATGGCGAGCAAGTCTCGTGATGTAAGCGGCACCCTGCCGCTAAATTTATTCTAATGCATTCAGTCGGCAGAGCTAAGCCGGCGCTCCTGGTAGCTGAGGTAGCCACAGGAGCGTTCAAACAGCGTCAGCAGCTCACGATCTTGCGTCGTGGGTCACGACCTCCAGCACTCCACCACCCCAGCAGGCACTCCACCTCCCCAGCAGGCACTCCACCTCCCCAGCAGGCACTCCACCACCCCAGCAGGCACTCCACCACCCCAACAGGCACTCCACCACCCCAGCAGGCACTCCACCTCCCCAGCAGGCACTCCACCATCCCAGCAGGTACTCCACCACCCCAGCAGGTACTCCACCACGCTTGAAGGGGCACCTCAAATTCAACATAATAGAGTTTCAATATCAACGAATTCATCCTTGTATGCGTTTCAAACAATGTTAACTGGGCGAACCATCAAAAATTCTATGCATGACCAATCCATTTGCTTTTTCAACTATTATCAAAAGTAGAAATTCCAGGTAAAACACCTATGTCCCAACAATCGTGAACGCATTTGTTTCAGATTGGCTTGTGGATTTCTTGCAGAACGAAGTTTTGTTTGTATTTTCATTCATATTAGTTTATTCTTTGGTGTTATATCTGACGACCAAGATTATTTAAATATGACATTTTCTCACGTCAGTGTTCAGACTCGTTTCCAGAAAAGCAAATTTTGACAATTTTAAGCCTTAAATTACTCGAAAATTTACCAGCGGATAACACGAAAATCATTTTCATTGAATGGATTGTTGAGTGAAATATTATGTTTGATCAGAACTTTTTCCCAAATTATTTGACTGTATTATATTATAATTAAAGCCCAGTATTTTGTACCTAATAATGCAAACGTGTATATTAGATGGAAGTATTTCATCAATTTATTCATACCGGTGAATACATTGGCATGCTGAAGACAGCTCTCAATCATTCATCGTTCATATTCAAAATTGAAGCCACACTTCAGCTCATTGTAGCGTTCAGATTTTCACCTTCAAAATATGGCAGTGCATAACTTTTTGTACGGCCATCATCTTCAGTTGGATCTCGTTGTGTTGATGCATTCATATACAGTACTTGCTTGTGCCCTAGTCGCTGGACACGTGGTGGATGCCTACGACAAGTTGAAAGTGGTCTGAAATAACAGTGTCTATTGTTTGGGGTTGAAGAAAAGTGTCTGCAACAACACAAGCGTCCCTTTGACCGAACAGTTAAATCCTATTTAAGCTCAGTAGTAGTTCTACAGTAACGCTAGGCCAGTGCATTCTGAAACGATACGCAAGATCCTTTCATGATACATTACGTTTGTTATTTTACTCCAATAAGTTGAATATGCTTATATGTAGTTTGCTGTCAAGATGATACTCTGCCGTCAGAGAGATATATTTATAAAAGAATAACGAAATACATTGTTTTGGTAGGAAACGTACACTTGTGGTCATTTCACTCCACATATTGCTGAAGCAAAGTGTCATCGTACTTTTTTACCAACACAAAGAAGTAATAAACATATTATGTAAAATATGAATGCAATATTTTAATCACCCTCTTTATATTTTGTCAGACAGGATAGGCTGGAGCAACAAAACACTGAAAATTTGTTTTAAAAATTTAGCTTGAGAGCAAACATGAAGTCCAGGTTGACTGATGAACTTCATTACAAAGCTGCACGAGGCGCCAAAGAGGCTTTTCATTAGCGGAAGACCAGCAGTCATTAACATGAACCGATAAATTTGACTGCCACTGCCGCACGGGAGCTTCCCTCGCTCTTTCAATATCCATAGATCAGCGGCAGCCACGACTCTCTCGCTTGTCCTCTCCATATAACTATTAGCAACCACGGCGAAGCGTTACCGCGTGCCAAGACTCACTTCAAGAGGCACGCTATTAGAATATTAATGTTCAGGGGGCCAAGGGTCAGAGATGGCTCTAAAATTTTCTCAAGCATCCTGGTTGGAAGTTAATATCATAGGGCTTTCAGATCTCATAGTACGCTCTGAAACAAGGCTCGTCACCGTCAAGTGAACCGTTCCGGTTGGGAGAGTTAATTGCATTTCGCTTTGAAATTTAGTTTACTCTGGTTTTGAAGTCGCATTCCTAAATAGATAAAACAATCATAATTTAAGAGGATTTCTTAAGTTGAAAACAAGGAATGACAGCCTATCAGTTCATTACAAACGGCCTTTAAAATATCATAGGTTTCAAGTGAGTTTAAATCGTATTAGCTGATACATCCGTGTTGAGTGGTTGACAAAGTCGTCGTTTGGAGTTATGACAACTTCGAGGAAAATCATCAGGTTTTTCAGAGTGTGCGATTTCATCTCCTTATGCGTTCGCTCTTCCAACTCGTTTCGCAAAGTCCATTTTAGCTCAGCGGGCAGCAGTAGCAATTCATTATTTCAGACCTCTAGAGTGGCACGGAGGTAGCTCCAGCATGGGCGTTAACTCCTTAGATTCTTGCACAGATAATTTAAGGAGGCCCACGCTCGGTAGCGGGCATGCTTCAAAGCTTCGTCTTCTTTCATCATAGCTTAATATAACTCTTGCAATACATCAAATTAAAGAAGGGTTAATGAAGCATATTTGTGCCCAGCTGCAGCGAAAAGTATTTTGTCATTTAACTTGTGAGCGAGTAGGTTTCTAACATCAAGTGTTTTTGCATACTTAACATTATGACTATCACTGTGACACACTATCTATAAGTGTTAGAGAAACGAATCTATTGGTACAGAGTTTCACTGAAACATTACAAGTATGTAGAGGATTTGCAATGACTATATTTAAACCTGATCTACCTCTGCTACCATAAAGACTATGAGTTTAATAATACGGAGTTACATATTATATATATATATATATATATATATATATATATATATATATATATATATATATGATGTTTGCTTCCATTGTGTTACATATCACTGGAATAGTTATGGTGGTGTAAGAATAATACAAGGAAATCCATGATTCTTAAATCATCATGAAAATAAAAGAAAGTATGTCTTTCTATATACTGAAACGTATGACTGTGTGAACGAGTTATGGAGTAGTTAGAAAGTGGTAGCTCCAATCTATTCAGGCTCAAATCTTCAGATAAATTTCGACGTGACGCAGTTGCAATCTTTTCAACCATGCTACCATAAATGTTTAGCTTACTATTGTTTTTCTTTTAGGGCTGAAATTGTAAATAAACATTAATCATACTGATACAATCACAGACATAGGTGGCGGTTGAATTAAGATGTACACCACAGGCGCAGCAAACATATCGCAGCATTGCAGTCAGCTCCTTGGTATCAGGAATACCAACACGACCTCGTGATATATATTAACACGGCACTTCTTCAGCTCTATCAGATAAGCGTCAATGACTGCAGCTAATATTATGCGAGCAAACACAATCTTCAAATGACATTATTGCGTTGCAAATATAATCTTCATAGCATAATACTGAATAATACTGAATTGGAAACACAATCTTTAAACAACATTACTGAAAATGTAGATGCATTGTCTGCATGTGCGCGTATTTATATATTCTGCTCGATTAACGTAGACATTCTATTCACTCCGAAAAGTAGCTTAAACTATCTACTAATACCTTGCACAAGAACAAAAGAAAAGAATGCTCGGGCATTTTCATGGAAGAGGCCGGGTTCTATATTACCACTTTTATATTTTAAACCTACATCTGTCCTAGAACAGGTAGAGCAACTGTAACAGCAAAATGAGTAATGAAAAAAGTGCATGTCTTTTGACAATGACATGTATTAGGGGTGATGCTATCTTGTCTCAAAGCAAGTTTTACTTAAGACATTACAAATTGCTTTAGATTCGTACTACAACTTCCTTCAGGTCCACTCTATAGAACTTGAAGATGGCCTTTCAGCTGCTGATATGGAGCTATTCAGCATAACAGTGTTCTTATACGCTGTTAAAACCCTTCATTGTGAAGCTTGGTTCTTTTGAATTGATGAAAAGGTATTTTGCAAACTACTGATAAGCGATGACCTGTACAAATAAAAATTACTTTTGAAAGTCGTTGTTCGCTTCGAACTCAAAAATAATTTTTGCAAGAGTTCTGCCTGGTATTCTGAAGGCATGAAATTCTTCGTGAAGACAGTTACAAGATTTTTTCATTTCACCCTAGAAAATATTTAGTTGAAGCAATGGGTTCAATGAAACTGTGTAGTTTCTGTTGCATGCGTTGGACATTAGTTCTACGTTGCCGTATTGCCATTACAGGGTCGCGAAAAGTTAATGTGCAATTAAATCTTATTAAAACATATTTTATTATAGAGTATAGCAAGTAAATATGCCTGAAAGTTATAGATATTGTTGAATATGAAGCTCTCAGTATCGGTACAGGCTTAAATAGTTCTTATTTGGTTTTCAAGCGCCTGGACTTAACCATGGTTGCTGATAAAAATGAATGCAAGTGCACAGTGACTTTTAACACGTTTAGTGCGAAGTGACCCACCGGTGGGTCACTCAGGTTAGGTTATGTAATTTTTTTAAAGCTTTCTAGTGACTGTATGTACAAAGTAAAGAATTGCACCGGCTAGGCAACCGCAGGATGTTAAGACATCCTGTAGATGCACGTTGTAGTAACTCGCAGTATGCAGCTAGAATTTTACACACAAGCTCTGCTTTGACTCACTCTTCATTTTCAGGACGTCCTGTTCATGCTGAATAATGTTGCTGGACGCATGACGCCTCTCTGGCATGTTTGATTTATTCTCAGAGCAATTTCTAGCTAAATTAAAATCTTTATAATCATTTAACTTTTAGGATGCAAATCTACACATAATGCTAAGATTATCTCTATACTAACTGAGTGACATTGAGGCAATGCTAACTTTCGGGTAAATTTCCTTCATTTATCATAGTGTCCTGCACAGCATCTACTTGTCTATTACATAAAACTATCTGCGTTACTTGAAAATTTCCTGCTCAGGTGAACACGCTCGTCTCTCTGACTCAAAGAGCGATTCTCGTTTATGCAACTAAAACAAATGCGTAACTAAGCAGGGCAATCTTTCATCATTATGTCTACAGGTTCATGATGCACATAATCGGACTGTGTCCAATGCAATGCACAGTTAATGTACAGTTTTTGATAAATTAACAAATTAAATTGGAAATGAAGAATTTCAGAAATGAGATACATTTCTGTTTACTACTTCGTCACATTCCTAATTTATTGAAGCTCGCATACATTTTATTTTTATATTTTATTTTAATTCTTGTAATGTCCTCACCGAACCAGTCTTGGATCAGGTCTAGAAGGAGGGCAGGGGTTGAGGAAGGGTGAGGAGGGTTGGATGTTTAGAGGCGGGGGTGATGTTGAGGTTGAGGAGCATATGAGGGGGCAAGAGGGGGGGTTGAGGTGAGGGAGGGGGCCCTCGCCCCCCGGGATGGAATGGCTGGGCAAGCGTCAGATGGTAAGCGGGGCGCGTACACAGTTCCCTCCTCACCCCTTCCCTCTCCTCCGTGCCCCCTCCTCCTATCCACCCCTCCTTCCTCCCTCTACCCTCCTCTCTCTATGAGCTACCACCATCACTTCTCTCATCAGCTACCACCACCACCATCATCTCTCCCATCAGTTACCACCACCACCATCATCTCTCCCATCATCTACCACCACCACCATCATCTTTTCCATCATCTACCACCACCACCATCATCTCTCCCATCATCTACCACCACCACCATCTTTTCACAAGCTCCTTCACATTAATTTTGAACATTTTTCACTTTTTTCGTTTATTCTCTTTCTTCACTACAGGTTCACACGAATATTTTATGCAACTCTCATTTCTCCTCTTTTTCAATATCTCAGTCTTAAGTACATTGATGCTCGGAGCCTGATCAATACAATGTTTCAGCGACGGCTAATTTGAGTATAGGTTCTTGATTAAGTCAAAGTCATTATCTTTACCAAGTTCTATAGCTTTGTACCTGCTTTTTGCGCTCCATTTCTCATAAAAAGAGTTTACAGAAATATCTTATAGAGCACACATGGCATGTTCAGGCGTGTGGTCAGTACAGGTGTAAGTCTTCGTTCGGTCTCGTCTTGCGAAGGAAGGATCAGAATATTTCAACAGCTCGAGATCACAGCTTCAATCATCACGTAACATTCCTTGTGCTTGCTGCTGGAAGCATAAAGTCCTGATCATACTATTTTTTATTTGTCTACGTAAGTACTACCGTTTGTAAGGAAGAAAGTGGAAGGTTCATTAGATCATATTATATTGTTTCCATTCCTCAATAGCCCAAACCTTAAAGTCATAATATACTTGAGTGGGCCAAAGAGTATTGCATAAAAACTTATTAAGTTCTGATGCCACATTTTACTCTGAGAGCCTGGGATTTTCATCGGCAATTCGTTGTGATCTTCGTTGAAATTGGTCCGTTAACTATAGCATGCGCCCACAAAATCTCTTTGTGATGTTTTACCGTGTTTTGTAAAAGTTGTCATAGTCGTACACACTGCCACTCATAACACGTTGAATAATTTGACAATTTTCGTCGCAGATACACTTGATATTCCAGCAGTGACGATTTGTCCGCTTGTAAAATCTGATATACCTCACAATTTGTCTTCCGATTATTTGATCTGCAAGAAAAAATTAGATTGATAAAAAAGGTTAACATATCAAATGGTCAGTATTCAAGTAGAATGTCAGTCATATTTAGAAAAGAATGATAAAGCAGGAGAAGTTCACGGAGTGTCATTATTTTATCGAGCCCGTAAACATAATTTCCGATTGATCGGTTTCTCTTCCGACTTATTGACTACCTGGAATACTCAGACCTGCACTTCTGAACTGAACTATACTTAACTCAATTCAAAAACCTAATCCCTGATACATGCAAGTTAACTACACAGGGATATACTTTTTCATATATCAGGATTCAAAAAATATAATTAATAATAAAATACAAACTATGATTCTGCAAGCTTCATTCATTTTTCTTCGTGGGAATTTTTTGAAACAGCGTTGTGAAGAAAAAGTAGGAAAATTTTGCAATTAAAATACTGAACTTGAAATGTATGTACAGCAAATCTTTTGTCACTGAATAATATCAAAATAACTCATAATTCGTCATCCTTTTACAAATGCTTCTTGACTCATTACCAAACATAGCTTTGCCTTAAGAAGAGAATGAGCAGCAATTCTGATCAGAGTTCCATGGAGAAATTGAAATGGTGTTTAGTGTCACTGGATGGCTAACTGATGTCTCACCCACCAGTTGACATGGAAAGAGAAAGTGGAGTTTACATTGAAAACATACAGGAAAAGCTACACCTACTCTTACTGCGGTAACAGTAACCGAAAAGTGATTTGAATTTTTTTAAATGAAAATTTTAATTGGAGAATATAAGAAATTATTCCTGTTGTATGGAAGCTTGGCGGGAAAAAACAATTGAAATCTAACTTAAAATAAACTCGTTCTCACTATCATACTAGTCTCTCTACCTATTCGTCGGCACTTATATCTCAATGGAAAATCATAGTGAGTGAAACATGTACACCAGAAAGATAGATACATCACCTCACAATAAATTAAAGAACCCGTTGATCATACATGTACATTTTCGTCGTTAGCAATTATGATGGTCATGGAAATGAGGACCCCCTACAATGCCACGTCTGATCCCGTGGACAGAAAAGGAATTCAGCCGCCGGCGCCTACAGCGCTCATCATACTCGTATGATGTTAGAAATTAATGCAGGCAGTACTTATGCCTTGCATTTTACGAACCGTGCACCGATTTGAGCTTTGTAGTTGAAAACAATGTAAGAAGATTTCGATCACCAATTAACTTCTTGCAACTCCAGGTGGTGCGCATAGATGCAGCGAATGGATCTTACAAATTTCTTTACGCATATAGCTCTCAATTGCTGCCTGGAAATGCCAGTAAAAATACCCAGGCTATGATGTGGAGCGGTGCAGATCACTGAGGTAGGGATTTGCATACTGGGGTGGAGGAACATTGGTGTGTGGTGTACTGGACTGGCTCAGGGCACAGCCGCAGGCTCACCGACTCCTCAATCAAGCCGAGCTTGAGACTAGCTAGGCCTTCATTTGGTGTAAGTAACCGCACAGCCTCAGACACTCAGCATCCACCTCACAGCCTCAGACACTCAGCATCCACCTCACAGCCTCAGATACTCAGCATCCACCTCACAGCCTCAGAGTATCCGCGTTCCTGGAACCAGAAATATTACTTTCGTGTACTTAATATTCAAAGTTAGTTATTGCTGCAGTAAAAACTGTTAGGTTATTCGTTTTTTACCCGAAATTATTCATCAATTGCAGTATGTAACAAACTTTACCAATTTTAAACAAAGCGTTAAAAAAATAAATTGATTGCAAGCCACGTGATTCGACATGTTTTGCACGTAGTCGGCAGAAGCTTATATAGATGCTGCAAAAACCAAGGCCTATTGCTTTTTGACTCTCGCACCTACCACTGAAAATAGCACAATCAAATCAGTTAAATGTGTTAATCTCATCATTTGGAGAACTAAAATCAATCACTAGAAGCCCTGGTTTGTGCATAAATTCCTAAACTACACTTTCCCACTGAATATTCTACTTATATAATAGACAGTGCATCTCCATCTCTCTTTCTCTCTCGCTCTTTTTTTTTTTCTCTCTCTCTCTCTCTCTCTCTCTTTCTTTCTTTCTTTCTTTCTTTCTATCTGTTTGTGTCTGTCCTATTACTTCCTATGTATTACTGAAGACAAATTATTGAACTGAAATCAGAACGGGTATGCATGTATTCTAAGCATTGTAATGTGAACACCAAAGGCGCCGGATCACTATAAAATACTTTATTTTTCCGTTATTAGCTTTCTTCTCTTACACAGCCATGTTATCGTTAGAAAAGATACAGAATTGAAGTCCTGTATATATTCATAAAAAATATTCAGATTCTATGGCACTACGGGTAAAACTGGAAAATTTATTTTATTGTATAGATCTTGAATTTTATCACCTCTAAATCAAGGAATTTGATCGGGTACTATATGGGACATGTTATCGGTAGATAAGATACAGAATCGAAGTTCTATATATATTCATGAAAAATATTTTATTAAAACATGAAAATTCGTTGTAAATATTTAATACTTTAGTCTTTATAATAATTTCAAATCGGTTAAATCTAAGCCGTGGAAATTTAGTCCCACTACTCCACTATATAGTAATACAGTTTGTCGCTTCCTTTCTTGCTTGCTTGCTTGATCTGCCTTTCTGTCACGCTCTTAAGGATTCAGATAGGAGGAAATTCACTATGGTATGCATGTGTTGTAGATACCAAAGGCACATCCTTCACTGTGGAAACTCCTTCGCTAAGCCCGCGTCTACTGGCAAATCAAACGAAAAATTCAGTGTAAAACACGTGAATTTTAACGTGTGGTTCTACTAGTAACATATAATTTTAAGTGCGTAGTATGCATTGACATGTACCTGTGTATTGAAAATGTCTGCTGGGTCAACTTGTCCATTTGCTTCGTAACTTTCAGTGGCATAGATGAAAAACATGCAAAATTTGGTCCTGTAAGTTCTCTCTGCGATCAATTATGAAACATTAAACGTTATTGGAGTTATTGGATTTGAAGGATGTTTTTTTGTGCAACTAAAATAATTGATGTTTTACCAGAAAGTATCTAATTCCTCAGATACATGAACAAAGTCACAGTTTAGTTTGAAGCTGACTAGGAACTCCCTATGCATACAAACAAACAAACAAACAAACAAACAAAAACGTATATTTCCAAATTCATACAGTTTACACAGATAATTTACCAATTTCAGGGAAGATATTCACAACTCAATCAAATAGAATTACCTGTAAATTGCCATAGGTAACCTCACTTGAAACATGACATGGAGCCCTGAAACCCATAGCCGAACCAAATTAAAGGAATCCTCGCCTCAATCCCCATCAATCGAGGAGACCTGGCAGCCCCAGGCATGGCGCTCGTGGTGCTGACGGTGCCTGCAGCGTAAGAGCTTTCTGAACGACAGAACATTTATCTTGTCTGTGCGTCAGCGCATAAATTCATCATGGAATGCATCAACAACAGTCATTTTAGGAGGAAAATGAGACTATCTGGCCACTATTTGCCCACTGTATACTGCCATCCCTGAAATTGGAATGAAAACCACGTGGAATAATTAATCTAGCATGGTGAATTAACTATCGACCAGGAAAAATACAACCCCAATAAATATCTTGTTTTTCTTTTCAGAGCTCGTACTTGGACATGAGCCTTTGGTGCAAATGGGCGTTGTGCAGTATTTCAAATCCCTTCCTGTTGCTTCTTCAGAAAACACTTGAAATAATCGTGTCTTCGAACCTGTGGTGAATATTGCAGATAGTGACTAAACACTCCAATCAGATATACCGAGAGCTAAAGAGCTATATACGGTGAACACAACACATGAAAATATAATACATGTTCACATACCAGATCGTCCAAATCATTAACCAGCATGGCTTAGCTGTTATAGCTTAGCTGTATACTTGCATATACTTTACATGGCTTAGCGCTATACTTGCCAAGGGAACAAATTTTTTTTTTCGGGAAATTTCTTCAGACCAGTGGAAGATATTATGCACAAAGAGACCGGTCAACAATGAAAAAAAGGCAGGAAAAATGCTTAAAAAGTTATACGAATGAGTGAAATCTTTCTTAGAGGCAATGCGCAAGCTTATTGTTGTGAAAATCTGCTGTGAGTATGTCTATTGTTTGATGTAAGATTGCGTAGTTCTTTCACAAAATCTACCGATACAGTACCGTATTGAAAAGTGTCTTACATGGCGTGGATATCTGGACAGAATAGGAATAAAAAGATTAAGAGAACAGTGACACATCTGTTGAATTATTCTTTTTTACATATATGCTAAAATGACATGATAGCAGACTAGATTAAAATTTCCCTCGGACAACAAAGTTTCCGTTACTCCTGTTTATATTCACTTCTTTTCGACCGAGGAATGTACCGTCGCTTCAAAGTATTTTACGCTAAAACTGATTACTCTCTAAAGTTCACGAAATTTGAAGAGTTGAAACAAAATCATTTGAAATGAAATATAGCAGACTTCGAAGTGCTGTATGGACAATATCTGTGTATGTGTGTTTTTTAAATTATCAATACACATCATCCAGTTTTTAAAATTCGTGCATTAAATTTTTTGTATGTGAACGGGCGCAGTTGTCTACTTCGAGTTTACTCTGTATGATGCATACATTTTATCACCATCGAGCAGATTTTTAACTCGACCATTGAATGCAGTCGCTGCAGTTGCTTTAGTCAGCTTTAAGTATAGATTTCCTTTATTTTTTAAGCTTTAATTGGTTATTAATTGCGTTTATTTTGTGGGATTACTGCACTAATTCCTTCATTCCGGACCTGGAACCACTCTGTACAACGCGGATGCTTTTCCAGCTGACACAGCTTGTCCCAGCTGGTTTTCTCAGCCAACAACACCGGTCTCAGATGGTTTTCCAGGCCAACACCACCTATCCTAGCTAGTTTTCCCAGCCAACACCACCTGTCCCAGCTGGCTTTCCAAGCCGACACCACCTGTTCGAGCTGACTTTCCCAGCTAACACCGCCTGTGAACACCACTGGCATTCCCAACACACCTGTTGCTTCCTCCTGCCAATTATTCGCAAACTTTCTCTCGCGATTAAGATTGCACGGAATTTTCAACAGATGGTTGGCAAGAGATTGCCAGTTTAGGCGAGCCTGGGCAGCAGTTTTTTTAATTTTCCTTCTGGGAGTTTCTGTCAATGCTGTTACTGGACAGACGTATCGAGCGTCATCAATTCTACTCATCACAGGGCGTAAACCCATGAATCACATCGTACATCATTGAATGCTTCTCACGTCAATGAATTCTACGCTAGGTGACTTGTGCTACTCCCAACTGTAGAATTAGAGAAAAAATGATAGCTTATTAACGCGGAAGCCTCGTACTTTTCAAAGAATAATTTTGTATGCATCATAAGTGGGTGAATGATGAGTTAATGCCTTTACAGAAAGACGTTCAAATTAGCAGATTCACTGCATTCATTATAAATTAGTTTAGTTGCAGCCAGTTGAAGTCAGAGATTTGGAATTATCAAAGCTAGGGATGAAGAAGCTTCACGTGCCAATTACCGGAGACATTAGAAATAAGTAATTGAGTTTTGGCAATAGTGACTGAACTTTGGTAATATTATTATTTATATATTCCTGGTTTGTCATGAGATAAGTAACGTTGGGTGTGTGTGGCTTTGGTAATAAAGAATTGAGTTTTGGTAATTACGTTTTTTTAGTTTTCAGTGACTGTTTAATGGAGTCACTGAAACAAAGTTTTATGAGTTGATAAATATCTGAATACCAAACGTATTTGTGTGCTACGTAAATCTGTGTTCGGTTGAAGTTTTTTGAATTATTTTATCCATCGAATAAAAAAGGCACATAAAATAAAGTTCACAACATGTGTGTAACTCATTTCCTCATTCCAGTTGATTGAATTATCGAATATCTAAACACAAGGAAATGAAATTGATGAAAATTACAATAAAATTCTTCTAAACTCACAGTGTTTACCCGCTTTATGAATTAAATTTCTTTCCATTTTGTCATAGTGAGAATGTGTATCTTTCCATTTATTCTCTGAGTATTTTAACGATAGGAAAATGGTTTAGACGCTCAATTATGCAGTTATTGTAGGAGTTATTGCTGATTTTAATTAACCGAATAAGATACAAACCATCTCACCGATTTTTCTAATCGTTGTCACAATTTGAGCTAATGTAAAAAAATGACATAAACTTGGTTACTTCAATTTTGTACATAAGATTTATCCCGGGAATAAGATATTATAATTCATTTATAAAACTTCAAACGTTGTGTGACTAAATAAGGAATTCATGGAGAATCAACCCCATTTTTCAAATATAAGTGTGAATCTTTCAACCATCAGGTCTAAGCTGTCCTGGATATGAGCCTGATATTTTAAGGACACCTGCCATTATCTGAAATATGTTTTCGTGCTTGAGGGTCAAGTCCTCAATTCAAAATGGAGAAAAGAAAACTATTGCATGCGCCTTTAAAAAAAGATATGTGTTATAAAAAGTTCAAAAAAGTGTCGCTGTGCACTGAACTCTTGAAATTGAATTTGCTGAGGATGCCATTTTCAAAACTTAAGATTAATTGACGGTTTCATGTAGTTCAGATTCTATGAAATGTTGAATCCCTGAATGGTTAGAACCCCTGCGCTGAACTTAGTCTAGTGGCGCATATTGCTTGACTGTGAATTTACATCTCACATTGTTACACTTCCAAAAGCGCAGTGAAGAACTTTTTCATGGATTTAGCCGACGGCGGACGAGATATACGAGGTGTCTTGGAAAAACAAGCATGCAGACCTTATGGCCTCCGGAGCAGTAGAGACAGGGATGTACCATACCTCGGCATCGAGACCATAGAACGGCTAAAACCCCCGCCATTTTCCGAGAATAAAGAGACCAATTAAAGGTGTGCCTGGAGGAGTCCTCGGGGCATCAGTAGATCGTGAAGTATATGAAGGCAAACGTTTTCGAGAACAAACCATCAACTTTTCATAAGTCATTTTTCTGCGTCATATTTACGAAGGCTAAATCAAGGGTCATTGATTAGCCGTCATCCACACTTGATGGGAACGATAAGCCGTCAGAGGTCATTACAAAGCGAAATTTAGGCCAGTAATTCAGGACGCAGTGAGTCTTGCCCAGGCAAATGGTAGACATTAGCCAATTTAACCAAAGAGGAAGCCGCAACTGCCCCTCGTAAACTGTTCAAAAATTGACGCAAATTCGCTCTAGGATTGCTCTAGCAACTGAATCTTAATTTCTTAGTCTCAAAATTGATGATCCTAAGTTTTAATTTATTCGAAAACGTTTGATTGTGAGACCTTACAGTTAATCTCACTCACATTTCATCAATATGTACAGATGATGGAGTTACCACGGTACACAATTGTAGTATTTTGCACGTATAAAACTTCAGTGTAAATATGAATCTGTTGCTGTGCCAAATTGCCGCGATTCCTCCAGTTTTTCTTTCGTATCTTTTACAATTGGTCTCTAGAAATCTTAATTGGAATCTTGTTAAATCTCGGAGAGTGAGGACGGGTTATTGGAAGTGATATACAGAAAATGACTACCTGCAATGTGTCTAGCCCAAAATTAGTTGTTACATGACTCAAAATCACAAATGGGAAAATAAAAGAAACTTTTGAGCACTTCTAGCTGTTGTTACGGAGCCCCACTGTGATTTAACTTATGCCCAAATTACAGTGGCTTATCTAAAGAACACGGTGCGTAGGCTCTAAAATGATAAGTTGTCTCAGTTGATCTCGGTCGTGGTGCCAGACTGGAAAATGCGGAGGCACCAACCAAATAGCAGAGTCCAGCTGATAAGGAGGACGCAATTACCACTAGCCTCAACCCTCAGAAAACAGTTTTTTGCCTCTGAGACCTGTTCTCTATGCAGTTGAGCCGACAAAATTGTGTTTTCTTCTGTAGATAACTTCAAAATAATTTGTGACAGTGCAAACTTTTTCTGCAATTCATCCATGTCTAGACTAAGAGATTGCATTTTTGATCTCATAAATGCCTGTCTCAGTTTATAAATTTCATACTCGGTCTAACTATTGTGGTTCTCGTGGAAAATGTATTTTTTTCCATGACACCCCGAGCATAAAGAATTTAGCCCTATTCTTGTCTTAAGGAAGCTTCTCTATACGAAGGATAAACAAAGAATGAATTTTATTAAGCATTTTCGCGAAGCCATAGAAGTTACGTTAAGTTAGCTGTAAGAATAATGAGGAAAATTGGTTCAACTTTTTGTATCACGAAAATCAAGTACCAGAACAACTGATGCCATAGTTTTTCAAATTGAATGGTTAAATGCCTCAATAGAAGTTATTATCAATCGAAACAAATTTGAATTATCCGTAATTGTTCGTCATATACAATCAAACAGACTGTAGCTGAAGCTGCTCCAGCAATCAAGGAAAAACATTCTAGTCGCAGCAAAAGAGTTGTTGATGCAAAAATAGAATTTCTTGCTACAGTTCAAGTAATTAGCCATCAGTACCTGAATTTAACAATATTATCATTACAAAATGTATAACGTGTTATGAATTTTCCATTGAAATTTCATGTCTTTCAGTCGAAATGGCATCCTTACCAGCTTAATGACCATGCAAAATCACATTTTAATTTGAAAAACACAATAAATTATGCTCATATACTTTTTAACTTTTTTTTATATTCCTGATTTGCATGAAGGAATTTATTCTACCATATACATATAGAGAACTATGAAACTGCAACTTGTCGGTTAAAATTGCCTTAAGATTTTGCAATTCCTGTGTTGTGCCCGCACATTTTGCCTAGAGTAGATGTGATCAATTTCTGTTGAAACAACTCAGATCGTTTTCAAAGTGACATGTTAGAGCTCCAAAGGAGTTCATTGATTGTATTTTGTCGCTAAACTTTGCGCGAGTTAACATACATTTATTCATAATTCATGAACAACATACGACTGCAGGGCAAATTTGGCCCACGAGTGCCACTCTGCAAAACACTTGTATCTTTGCTAATGCCCATAATTCTTCAAAAAATTGTTGTTTTCGTTATAGCAAACATCATTTAATGGTATTATTTTCATTGAATGTATATAAATAATTTATTTAGCTATAAATGCCAGTTCTTCTATATATAGTACTAACATTTTAGCTTCAAACAAACGAAATAGTATTCAAATCTTATCTTCGTTATTGCATTTTTGTATATAAAGCCGTGCAAGAACAGCCTCACCCAACTAAAATGACAAAGCTCATCTGGCTATGACAACATGGTTGCGTTCTCCATCTTAGATGTCTGACTGCTTCTTTACTCAGCAGGCAAAGGAACATATGTTGCTTCCAGTCCATTAGTTGGTGTTGTGGCTATCGTAAGTGGTATTTTGAGCGTCGTGTTGAGGTTTAACCTCCGACCTGCAACACGCAAATGCCCAGCACAACAGGTGGCGCCCAAATTAAGCTTTGCCATTGGCAGACGTCGCGGTTGCCGTCCTATAAAAAGAATCCGGGAAAATATGCTAGAAATATCTCGATGTTGACTTAGTTGAAACGTTGACAGAAGTACAAAATTATTTGGGTTTCACGGTGGGGCGATGGAGACGCTGATTGGAATTAGAACTCTTTGCTTATGCCTCATGGGTTGAGTGTTTTAGTATTATAGAATTAATTCGTTTTCTCTTCTCATTTTCTGCACTTGTTCGCGTCCGTCTGTGTCATGTATCTGAATGTATTTTTTATTTTGCCATACCTTATCAAGACAAAAAATTCCTTAATTATCCTTAAGAAAAGAATCTGAGTATCCCAGATTTCTATTTGTGTGGTTTTCAGTTGTGCAATTTAGTATGAACACATCATACGTAGAAAAATATAAATTAGTGCAATAAAAAAAAGAACTTCAAATACTATTTAAAGCACAATCCTCACTGTTAAAAAAAGTGGTATGAAAATGAACGTAGTAAAAGTAGGAATAGTTACTTTAAAAGATATAAAATGAAAGCGTGAATTATTGAAATGAAATGATAAATTGCAAGTTTCTATTAGTTTCAAGTACCAGGATGGATACATCTTTCATAAATGATATTTGCTTCCTGCTCCTCTAACTTACAGTAAATATTCGCTCCCTGCATCGAGTAGGTAGGGATGTTACGTACAGCATATGGTCGCGCAGAAACGCACGCAGAGCTACTACGTCGCGAACTAACTTTGACGGTTCTCAGTGGGCATGTAGAACGTGAGGGTTCTCAGTGGGCATGTAAAACGTGATGGTTCTCAATGGGCATGTAGAACGTGATGGTTCTCAATGGGCATGTAGAACGTGATGGTTCTCAGTGGGCACATAGAACGTGATGGTTCTCAGTGGGCGTGTAAAACGTGACGGTCCTCAATGGCATGTAGAAGGTGACGGTCCTCAGAGGGCATGTAGAACGTGACAGTTTTCTGTGGGCATGGAGAACGTGATAGTTCTCAGTGGGAATGTAGAGAATACGCTCAAAAGAGCAACATATCCGCCATGGCTTGTAACTTTGGTGAATTACATTATTAAATCATTGGATATAATTCTTGTTCAACTCGGTGACAACACAGATTTCAAATTATCGTATCAGCTCTAACATATCTTTAGTCGATGCTACAATAATCATAAATTTTGTGTGATTTAAAAGTTTTTCTTCCACTGCGTCGTTGCTAAAGATGAGCGAATGTTCAGCATTTCCATTTTCAAGCCATAGTTCTGTACTGTGTTTCTTGTTTTACAGTCTTATCGACAATTTTAAACGTTTGCGTAGATTTTCTAGATAATTGGGGAATCCATAATTGCGGCTAATTTAGGAATAAGGTCTTCAAGGTCTGAATTTTCTAACATAAAGCTATCCTATTGTTCTGTATTACAAAGCTCATTCTATTTGATACGTTATCAGACGATTTACTGCTATGAAAATGTGTCATAAGTTCTCTTCCAAAGCTTCGATTCACTATGAAGTAAAAATCGTTTAAGTTTTTTAAAAGTACCGTAAAATAAATATTTTGAAACGTGAGCGCAATCAATATCGGCATGCAATCGACCATTGAGTCTTACTTGAAATGTACCATTGAGAATCTCCAGTACGAACAGCAAATTATCATTTTTAAGAGTAACTACTTAGCTATAAAAGCAGCTGAAGGGGGAAAATTCGACTACGTGACGTGAAGGATAGCGCTCGAGACATAATAATTAATGTACCCAACTGAAGCACATGATTTAGAATTAGTTATACTTATATATTATTCTTTAGAATTGAGACGTGTGTCAGTGAAAACAGAACAACTTTCTGAGGATTCTTAATTTGTTAATTGCACGCAAGGTGTTACCTTAAGCGATTAAAATCATTCTTTAATTTTCTTGATCTTTCGTTTTTCCCTTATTTTTTACTTCAAAACTTAAATCCTCGCCAGTGCTGTAAACTAGAGGGAAGACAAGCCAAGTGTTTGGTTGTGAGGATGTTGTTTCTGTGCATCATTACTTACTGGGACCTCGACACCGTGTCAAATTAAGCTCCACAAATGATCCTTAGAATTATCGAACAGCGAGCCCAAATGAAATGACTCGTCTCCCGTATTTTTTTCTCAGGATTTGTCATTTACTGATCGTAATGCGTTCCATATCATTGCTAATGATATCTCGGGGGTGAACACCTGTAATTAAATGCGAAGTTAATATCCTGACTTCAACCGTAGCGTGGAAATCCGAGAAGGGACTACATTGTAAATGCAAGAATTATGCAATGACCAGGATGTTCTCACATACGTATATGGTGTACTTTTTACAGAGTACTACAATGTAAGAGAGCACTGACTCGATACCTGTCGTTAGAATGTATTTATTGACTTCCATAGAGAGGATCATTTATTAGATCCCTCAATTTAGTTTAATCTACTGCTACAATAGAAGCATATTGAAGGTATTCTTCCAGTGTTCTTAACATAGAAAGCATCATTCTATCTAACCCAGTGACACGACTTTGTAAGGTGTTCGTTAGAAATGAAGTTAGTATGCGACGCTTTGCAATTGTTCAAACGTTGATTGCATTAAGTAGCGTCACGCTGGGCCTCTATATTGGGAACCATCGATCTTCATGTTTATTTTCTATCATTTATGCACCGAAGCCTCATTTATAATTGGCGGACCGGCTGATGGCTTCTTTATGTGAACAATGCGAGTGCAGGATTAATGATCTCCTCGGACAGGATCATAGAAGGCTTCATTAGATCATTACATAATAGCTTACTCTCCTAATTACGACACAATCTCCGTTACAGTCATTACGTGTCCTTTGTTGGCACGTTAGGGCTAGCCTCACTGCTCCTCTCTTCGACGCGTCTTAATCTTGCATACCCAACCCAACATTATACCCCTTTTGTGCCTGCAAGATCAACTTCTACCTTCACATCTATCGATAATTCTATGCTCTGTGTTTCAGGTTAATGTAGTGAAGCGAATTTGATTCATACGTACCACTGTCCATTTATCAAAAATATCCCAGCAGTTCGCAATTGAAGACTAAAAGCTGCTCAGTTGATGGCAGGAAATGGATGGATCTGGAAAGCCAACCTTGTTCTTGGCGTTTTTCGGTAGCAATTGAGAGAAATTGTCGTATCTTAGTCATACTCTCATCATCTTGTTTAATTTTGAAAAAATCATTGGAGTTGCCTTAGCTAACTTCAACAACTTTATTTGATCTTTAACTTCTCTGACTGGGTAAGCTTCTAGAAACTTTTTTAACTGCTTTCCTGTCGTTTCTTATTTCATTATTTTGTCTTCCTCAATCAATTTAAGAATATAATGTTCATCAAGGCTAGCACTTCAAGTACTTCTGAAGCGAATGTGTTAAGTTTTTTAATTGTTTCAAACTTGAAATATCAAACAGTGCACTCGTCTACAGACGTCCGCCGCTACTGCGTAGTTGAGCAACAGCCTGGCATCCACTGCCATTTGTCACTCACGATTTCGAGGGCCGACGATGAATTTAGCTTGAGAAGCGTGACTGGAGTCCGCACGATTTCGTGACTTGGCTCACTGGGAGCCGATAAAAAATAATATCAAGTCCGCTCCTGATTCTGCAAGGCTTCTGAACAAATTGAGCGCTATTTCGCACTGCTGAAACTCTCAACGCTGAGCTGAATTTGCGCAAAGAATTTTATTTAGCATTTTAGTCGTAACATCCGGTTGAATTATTATAATATTTTTTGCCCTAATTTTGTTACGGTAACAACTAAACCCTAGTATCTCTTGGAAATAAGATTTTTACAAATTTTCTGTATTTATTTTTGCATCCGAGCTGCAGTTAAGGTAAATAGCCATTTCATATTGTTAAAATTGTAAAATGTTGCTTCAACATCAGCAATCACTGAAAGTGATGGTTCCTGTTCGAAAAAAGTTCTCCTACGTCTTTGGATTTCCCTTCAAGGTACAGACTTCATTTTATTATGGACTGCCTTCCTTTAACAACTTTCAACAAGGAATAATGATTGTATTTATATGTTTTTGCGTAATTGAACCGTGGTAATTTGAGCTAAGAAGTCGTGCAGCCCTTGGGCAAATTTGCGCGTCTCATTTATGAAACTTGAACTTGGAGGAGCACTTGAACGTCAGCCAGACTGCAGGATTTCAATTCAGAATACTTAGAACTCGTGATGGCGTTTGGCAAGTTACTATGATGAAAACAAAATTAGAATCTTATATTGATGAACTAGGTATAAGCCAAGGATAGCGATTGGATGGCAAACCTGTCCAAAAGCATTCATTTAAAATCAATTCATCTCTAATCTTTTAATAATTATTCATAAGTATGCACGAGTATATGACAGTATGTCGTTATAGGTGAAATAGTATGCTAATGCTCGGAAGAGATACTCACAAGGTCTTCTGATGAACATTTCTTTACTTTAAAGATAGGTGGTACAAGAAGTTTTTGATGGAGTGAAAGAAAGCAATTGGAGTCCGGCGTTATGGGGACGGAAGATCACCGACATTGGTGTTTACAGTAACACTTGGAACCTTCAATAACGGAGGCAAGCAATCTTGGTATTTGAAACCTCTCGTTATTAAGCCATTTGCTGGACGTCTTGCTTACACTTGGTGGTCCTCCGACCCATTTGTCTCCCTCCAGCGGTGGTTTGCATCCATGTAGGAAATTTCAAGGTCAGTAGATCAATATCTTTCAGGTAGACTGATTATACTGAAACCCATCTACGAATGCCTTTTTAGTTCATAAATTTTACAGAATCGGTAGTCAATTAGCCAACTCGAGCATAAATAGCAATTTGATTCTAAATCCAGTCTGAAAGGCAATGATTTATAACTTCTAACAAAAACGAACGTTTACAGTTCAAGGTTAAGGTATGTACTCGTAAGTTCAAGTGTAGTAAATATTAAAAAAAGTATTTCCAAAATGCAAGGTAGAGTAACAATGAATTTGTTTTTTGAAGTTCACAGAGAGTTAATGAGAATGTGTAACATTTTCATGCGGATAAAGTGTTCAGGTATGGACACTCTACAATGAATTATCCAGCCACAAATAAAAGGAAACCTGCGATTTTCTTTCGTTTTTGAAAGAACTTTGCACTTACAGAGCTTTGTATTAGAAGGTGCAAAACAACGTGTGTAAAAAGAGCATTCTTTTACAACGCCTGAAGCAAATTCAGGCGTGAAAAATAAACAGTAAAGTAGACAGTAAGTTCATTTTCATTACACCTTCCTTTACATTTAATGGCAATGAAACGAACACTTCATAAACTGGCAAGAAAATTGCATGCCTTGGTTTGCGCTGCGGTGGTCCTCTTCAATTAGGAGAATTATTAATTCGAGTAGCTTTAAAAACTTTCAGTATGATAGGTCTGGTGGCACCGTATTAATGGTTGCAACCATGGGAAGAAATTACACAGCACCGCAGGGTGTGCGAGTGACTCATAAATTGACTTTATTGGCTACCGAAAATTTGAGCTTCTGCCTCTTTGTGCTCAGAATATCTGACCACTTTATTGTTCGAAGAGTTTTATCCAGCAGGCTAATGGAAGTGTTGTCGCAAGTACTTTAAATTTTCATCATTTTCAATTTATGTTCTTAAACACTCATCGGTTCCTTTTAATCGATTATCTACGCTACACAACAGTACGTACTATCAAGTAAACAACGTAGAAGGAACCTAGGAAAGAGTGTAGAAAGAGTGGAGGTATACTGCGTGTATGTACAAACTATGTCTATCTTTGTTCGATACAAACTATCAGTCTTATTTTTTATCTCAATTTTATATTATTAGTTTTATGATAGGCAGCGAACACTTAGCTTATTACTCCATCACAAAAAATTTTATCCAACGATTTTCGAATGGCGAGTAGTTGAGTGAAGTGTTTTGTAAACTGAGCTGGCCTGTTTGTTCGCTGAACTGCAGTGGTCCGTTCCTGGCCAGCTGAAAGAATACGAGCTTTGCTTCTATTAACTCTCTAGTGAAGTATGTGTCATGCTCTTGAAATTATGTCCTCAAAAAGAGGTTCTTCAGGGATGTTTAAGGAACAATTTTCTTGGTGGAGCAGTAAATTGAGCAACTCAGAGGCTTTGAAGGGTTCGGTTATAATTTTCACTGCTAAACATGATTTGAAAACGTTAATTTTGTACGTGCGGGAAAATCGACGCGAATCAGGGCAGCCATAATAAGCGAAGAGATTTATGAGAGATGTAACATGGAGTGTTTAGTAGAGCAATGAAAGGTCAGAATGCCATTATATTTTCGTAGGCATTTCGATTGCAAAACTTATTTTTAATTTTAGTTTGAGCTATTTAATGTTACTACGACAAGCAATTCGATTATTTATCTTCTGATATCGAAGATGCTTGTTCTCGCGATGAAAACCCGCTCCCATTCCAGCAATCGACCGAAATTGAGTACCGCTGTCAAAAATATATAGGCTTTCTGTTCTCCAATTAGTGTTAGAGGACGTGGCCAGGCCGCACTCAGACTCGAGCGCCACATCAAGCCTTCCAAAAAATGACCTCCCAAAAAAAGAAGCTCGTTGTTCTATTTGCCGAGCCCTTAAAGTGGAGGAAACCACGTAGCAGTCTGGGTAGGATTAACTTCGCACTGATTTCCTCATCAGCTGGGTCATGCGAGTGCACATGAAGATTTTGTTTCAATACTTTTATTAGGACTATCTAAAACAGGGCAACACTCATTTGAAAACGAGCAAAGAATGATTTTTAAAGAGTACATACATATGTAGGTATCGACTCTCTAAACTATCAGACTAGAGTCTCTACTCTATACGAGTACGTACATGAATGTATATGTAACCATCAGCATACAGTAATGTACATGTTTTTAAGGATAGGGTGTTACTGCAATGTTGTGACTATTTTATTATTTCGTTGATTGTCATACCAACTGGTTTCCCGCTTCTCATTCTTATTCCTTGTGTGAAACAAAACTCAGTTTTGTTAACCTGCACGCAGCTCACGTAAAGTCCAGGTTCCAAAAATCGTCCTTTCACTTCTTCTCAAAAATAGGTCACTGCATCACCGAACTGCAGTATTTTCCACTGGATTTTTGAAGAATGATACTCAATAATGTGTATTTCTTTCCTATATTAATGAATAAGTGTAAATGGTAGTGAGGTCAAGGTGAGGAAGTGGTAGTCAGGTTGCAAATATACGAAACGATTTTTCTTAACAAAAGAATAAATTTTAAAATAAAATTAGAAGACTACTACTAAATAATTTTAAAACTCATATTTTCTTGTCTTTTCTTAGGTCCTTCCAAGGAAAACTCCAAGAATGTGTAGCTAGCATTCCTTCATGTCAAAATTCTGGATTTTTGGACGTACGAATGCAAAATCCATTGTAAGAGTTACCTTTGGTCCCCTACACAATGGTCCCTAGACAGCTATCGGCTCAAGCCTTGGCGATGGTTATACTTTTCATAGGAGCTATGTGTGCCAGTTGCATTTTGGAAGACAACTGTGCCTGACAGCGATGGCAGTTAATTACGTTTTTGAAATCAGGTAACAAAAAAGATGTACAATTCACCACATTTACACATCTAATGAAACTGGGCTATGATTAAAGTATAATTACAGTGATGATGGTGATGATGGTTATGATGAATGAACAGAAAAACTTCAAGTAAAATGCATGCGTAGATCACAGATTCTAACCTTTATATTTATGAGTGAAAACCAGTTCTCCAATTTGCATTGTTTATTGATCGTAAAATATTCATTTTTAAATTTGATCTCAAACATATGTTGTAGGAATAAAACGTTTCAATCCCCAATTGTTTCGAAACCAAGTAATTAAAGGCTAGAAAACTTATTGAAGTGGCGCACATACAGTTTTCCATAACAGCATATCCAGTTGTATGGACGTTTATGTATAAAAGAACTTTAATACGAGCTAAATGTGAACTCCTTTAATGGAAGAATCAAGTTTCTTTTTATCACGAATATTTTAAAATTACTTTGACTGAGTTAATTTATTGCCAAATAGCTAGACTTTAACTCATGTACATACATTGAATTTCTAACAGCGGCAAAATTATCGAACAGTATATGTCATTTTCAGTAGTGTGAGACAACTTTTGAGACCTTCTCTGCAGTACACAGATCAACAGCATGCCATTGTACTAACCAGAATTCCAGATTCATGTGAAGTCTCCGTTCTCATAATATGCTGTGACACCGAAATCAACAGCTTCCATTTCCCCGTTCTGAGCACCGCTGACTCGCACTAACGCTTCACAGGAGCACAACAGACCGTCAAAATTCCTGTGCAAGAATCACTAGTCTAATATGGCGGCGCTCATTGGTGCTTCACAAGCATTGTCTCTTTCAAGCATTATATGGAATTTCTAGGGTTGGCAGTTATTCCAAGATATTTTCAAATTTCTTTGAATTAATGCTTTCATATGAGCAGGTATCCCGTTAGAATATTGATACTCAAACGAACACATGCTACAATACATTACATCATCTAATTTTCTTTTATACCCATAATTCATTAAAATTGTAAGATGAGGTGAATTAAAAGTTTAGAAAGCATTCATTGATTGCCGCAGAGAAAGTTACGACTGTACTTCCTTCAAAAAGACTTGTTTAAGCGTAGTATACGAGTTCGTGCGAATTGTGCACCGATAGAATCCATACATCAAGGAATACAGCGGCGATGGCTAAAGAGCTATGAGCCAGAAGCGCCTCAAACTCTCAGCAAAGATGATAAATTATTCGTTTAGGTGCCCACACTCCAGCCTCTGGAAGGAATTGTTGTAGTTTCACGGTTTGTGAGCGTCGCCGGCACATGGAATGCTGCTGGGCGGCTGCTTCTCTGTCTCGATTTCAAGAGCAACATTTGATGTCGTGAAGTTTGTGGTGCCAGTTATACTTTCGTTATTGTTGGACTTATTTTGATGGATGGAACTTCTGCAGCACTGCACAACTGGAATGCTATGAGAAGCCGATGGTTATAGAGACACTAATCAGGATTCTATTTACATCTCTTCGTTTTGCTTGTTTACTGAAATTCCTGAAATACAGGAAAGTTTTGAAATTATATTCGTTTTACATCCTAAAGGTTATGTTATGAGCTTAGTGACGGAAATTACAATCTATTTCAAAACAATTATTATCGATGCATGATGAACCTCAGTAATATTCATTGTTTTTTGATTTTTGCGACTGACTGGGCTAAAACAGAAGTCCTTTTGAAGTTTAGGAATTTTACTTGAATGCTCTTGCGAATCTTTATTTTCATTTGATTAAACAAAGAACACATACAAATGTACCACAAAATTTTTTGTTGCATAGGGAAAATGCACGCATAAAATTGTTAGATTTATCTTTTCCAATTACCAAATTTTGCTGGTAATATACATATACAGGATATTCCAGCGCTATGGGACCCGAAAAGAAACTGCTGTAACTCAAGAAGAGGGAAATTCTCCTGATCTTTCCTCTTTACTTATTTTTACGTAGGTAATATGTATCGAAACCATCCAACCTAGAGATAACATAACTCAATGAATTAATATTATCAAATCTGGAAAGTTATCCAAAGTGATGCATAGCATGGCCATTGGAGCACATTAACGTTGAGAATGCCCATCTAAAGATAATCTTTAAAAATGGACCTCTTAATCGAAGTAAAGAATTTTTTATTCTCCGTACAAAAGCGTGATTGTTTTATCGCACGACTAAAGCATTCTGAGCTACATGTCTCTTTTCTGGTCCCTTAACGTTGGGACACCCTGTAATAATATGGATGTTCTAACTAAAGGCGTACTACTCTGTAAACACTACGGTTGTACACACACCTAATCCACTCCAGTAGTGCTTAACTTTTAGTTGATGTAGAATAACATTGCTCAATGCATTGCTTTTCTACCATTTTGATGGCTAATTTCAGTTTAAAAACTATACGAGTTGGCAGAATTAACTAGACAATAACACGAGGTCACTGCAAGTGCCTGACGGACGCACAACACTACGAGCAACTTCATTGAAAACAAGAATTGTAGAAGTTCTTGTATTTATTTCTGTAAAATGTCACCTACACCCTGGGCTGCTTACTTCAAAGTTAAAATTATGAAAAAAACGCTCAGTAGTGGGTTGAAATATTTTACAAACAAATTACTCATCTTGAGTAAATTTTTCATGGTTAAAGAATTTATGAAAACACCCACATTCACATCTACGAATACAGCGGCAGCTCTAGATAGTTTCTAACAGTTTAAATAAGATGTTAATTAGACGTTGTACAAAATTTTTACTTTTTATGAGATACTTTTTCAATTAATTTTAAAAAGCCTAAAAATATTTTCAAACTATCTACGTCAGTTGCTTTTGTCAGTCAATTTAATTGAGGTGGGAGACACCACATCCCTGAAGAAACAAGGCAATGCACTGACGGTCCCAATAAATTGGTGTGTGCATCCCTGACACGGCTTCAGTCATCTCGAGGAGAATCCTGTTCTTTGTTCTCATTTTGGACCTTAATTGGAAAAGACTGATGGCCATCGTGAGGCAAAAAGACATCAGTTTGCTCAAGTAGCGAGCGCTTCTGAGATCTAATTGAATTTCCCAGCCATTGAAAACGGTCAATAGATAAACTCCAGCAAATGATACTCGTCTCTCCATGAGTTACGTGCTGTAGCTGCAAGTGTTCGAATTTTTGTGGCAGCGATGTGTGGAAGGAAAACTAAGAGAATGTCCCTGAAAAAATCTTGTTGTGTTCTAAGAACTAAAATACCGAGATGTGTTGTATAATGAGAAATTTACTGTTTCAAAAGTACTCTACGATTTTGGCAATAAAGAAATAATCAGTTTGCAATTATTTATTTTTATTCCATTTTTAATGTACGTAAGACTTTCTTCATTCGTCTCCTGTCTCTAATTTTGTATCATCATTCGCTAACACTCAATAAAAAGAGACGCTTCAACATCGAATTTAATGTAACTATTCTGAAAAAACAACATTTTTTCTGTCTGTGGTGATAAATGACGGTTTTTTAAACTTATTTTTTATCTGCAGAACCTTCAAAATCTATTTATTGCTGAGCTTCAAACCGTCGTCTCGTCTCTGAGCTCCCAGCACTGCCTGCCGGACGCTCCACACAGGCCTGTCATGGGCATTTCATGGGCGCGAACTTCCCCTGTTGGGCAGTCGCTCTGGTCCGTCTCTCAGATACTGATCTTAACACCCTGACGTCCAGACGTCGTCCGGCTCCTATAATAAGATGCACCAAGAGAGCAAACATAATGCCAAGAATTACCATGAGAAATGCCCACGTCCTCTTTGGAATTTTCTCTGAGTAAACCTGAGATCATTCTGTGGAGATTATGGGATTGCGCTGCCCAACATTTGAATGCGAATCATACTCTGTGGCACCGAGGTCAGCCAAATGTGAACACGTGTGAGAGATTGCTGGAAGATATTTGAGTCTAAACCTCATGAGTTTATGGTGAGCTACATAGAGGTTATTTCATGGCATTTTAAGATCGTTCCAGTTTATGTTTCATTTATTTAGCTTACATGGAGTTATGATTCATTTCTACTAAGACTGTTCCCGTGAGTCAAAGTGATGTGTAACTTGAAAATAATTTCTGAAATCATTTAAAGTACCGTGCCTAGCGGTTACAGTCCCGTACGTTAGTTATATCTTAGTTCTGTGCCTCTATATTCGTGTCAATGGATTTTTGATTTTTCAGAGAACCTTTGATACCAACATCGCAGTGATTACGCCTAATTTATTTATCTGACTTATTTAATTTATATGATAAGCATTAAAAAATTGCTTAAGAAACTATTGCGGTAAAGTGTATATCAATAATTTCTATGAATTAATCTTAAAATCTATCGAAGGGACAAATCTTTTTCGTGTTGGGATGATAAAACAAGATTCAACTACAAAAATTTTGTGATTATAAATAATTTAAAACGTACATCATTCACTAGAAACGAATATTGTAGTTTTTAATTATCTAATTAGGAACTCTATAAAGGTTAACTCTCGAAACTTTATGTGCAAGTAAAAATTCAATTGAAGCTTAACATCACCGACGAGCACATGTAGTGCAAGACTGGGTGTTGTCCTAACTTCTGTTAATTCCAATTATATGTAAAACTTAAATTTCCAAGTTAATGAATGTTAGCTTATTCAACAATAATTAATCACAGTCCTTCACGTAAACCCTAACAACAGACAAGTCATCCGCTACATAAGCCGTGGGCCTGCTGGTTGCTGGTACTAGACTGCTCTACCACACACATCATTGATGCACCCTGGTACCCTGTGTATGAGATGTTTTCTGCCTATATTCACTGGTGGATGCTGTGGAGACAGGTTTATCTTCGAGTGGATATTCACCTGTGTAGTCCTGGTAGTTGATGAATGATGGATATTTGGTACCCCGCCAGCCTTGTGAATTTCACAGTTAGAGGAAGACCTTCTCGAGTCTCCTTAGGTCCACACCCTGGTCCCATTCCTACTTCAACTGTACAACATCCAGAGGAAGATGTAGGGAGACACTCACAACCAGCAAGGTTAGATGTAGTAAATCAGGTGTAGCATACACGACCAATCAGGTGGGGTATTGCAAATCAGGTGTAGTAAGCCCTATCAACCAGGTTGGGTACACTGGCAGTCTCAAGGGTCAGCAGAATAGCCTCTGCAGTTGTGACCCATTTTTTGGTTCTAACTCAAAGGATAAGAACCCACAAAAATATGTTTCACTAACAACTTTAGTTAATAGTTATTCAATAATTAATTGATGGGAAAACTTTGATGCGAGAAATTACAATTTCAATGTGAATGGGAGGATATTTTTTCCAATCTTTACAGATATTTTTGCTCCTGTTAGTGCAATCCCGGAGACAGGAGGACGAGGTCTGATATTGACAATAACATTAATTTTCTTTCCTCAAGAGTACAGTCTTTCATTTACCTCTGTCCCACTTTTTGCATAGATGTGGCTGCAGCGGAGGGCCGCACAGGTTTAGCGGAGTGAGAGTATTAATAAAAGTGACATGCATGAGCGTCCACCGCTCTGTGCAGCCACTTGCTGCGAGGGATAGTCTATTAATGTTCTAATTTATCTCCTGCTCGACATCCTTAAGCTTCCCTACACTGACTGATGAAGATCTTTAAGGGATCCAAGACCAGCACAGGAGGGTATGTTTTTATGCATAAAAAATAGCCAGGAACATGACATTGCACTGGCTCATATCAGAGATTAGGTAAAAAAATGATTGGGTGATTTTATCTAGAATAGTTAGTATCAATATTCTTATACAACTTCGAATGAAATTCAGTGCCCTAAGTTCACAGGACTCTGGCCTTATGATTACTTCAGTTCACAGTTACCACCAAGTTATTATTGTTATTACTTATTTTGGTTGGTGATACGACTCGACAGAAAATAATGATTATGCTATAGCATGAAAATACTGATATATACAGTTGTTCTGACCAGTAAATATTGCCTCATCTAAGACTTGCCCTCCAGAGCTATCCAGTTTCACCTTCACGAGAAGAATGAGATTCTTCAGCATTATATATGACGGGAAAAAGCTTGCAACGAATTCTACTTCATAATTCAGCAATTTTTTCCGTGATTAATTGCTCAATATTTCAGCTGAACACCTTAAGTTCAAATCATTTATGCTACGAAGTTTTTGTTCCGTGAAGGCGGGTACGGGAAGTAGAGTTCTTGTGCTGCTCAGTTAATTACACCAGCACCAAACTCATCAGTATTCATTCCTGTTCGGAGGTGTCGTTGTGTACGGACCACCCGCACCTACAACTATGGAACTTGCGTCGGTGTCAGGTGGCATTCTGGAGTTCTAAAATGTTCGGACATGCAGAGAATAAGTTTACTCCTGTCAGTCTGACATGAATGAAGTACAGACCAGTTCAAGTGTAAGAGTCGTAGGCTCAAGTGCAGCCTCTTGAATTGGCTTCAGTTATAGAAGTAACGAAATTTATCGGAAAAACTCATGTAATAAAAACGTGTGAAACAGGGCATGAAGTCTTAATTTTTTATATATTATAGTGCTTTACGGGGCAACCCTGAGGCATACGGAATAGAAAAACTGTGAAGTGGCCTGTAAGTGATATTTACTGTATAAATCTCTGAACAATGTGCCAATATCGATGAGAGGCTTAGAGAAATATCTGAAGAAATAGTAACTGTTATTTAGGCTAGTAGACAAGAGTTAAAATTAAATTTATGTTTTACTAAAGATATATAGACGAACAGTTGCTCACCTTTATCCATATGTTTCATACGAATAAACATTAAAACTGTTCCAGCCGTATAAGATAAAGTCCAAGGTTTCCTGAAGGGCTCTGTGGGATATGTCCGTGAAAATTTTCTAATGACCGCACAAAAGCTTACCTGTCTAGCAATGATAATATCTGCGGCAGATCTTTCCCACTGGCAGGACGGCCTTTCCGTACAGCCACGAGAAAAAAATGAAGCCACTAACCTGCAACCACACACGCACGTCTTTTTGAAGAACGACTATGCACATTCCTGGTTCCTACCAACTAAATGTATCATGAAATTTACAATATACTTCATGTAGTACTATGAATTATTTTTGTACGTCAAGCCGAAACATTTGACATGATTGCCAGCTGTGGTTTTCGGTATAGTCCACATTCAAACTGACACTTATTGTCCTTGCCCGGCATTGCCTCTTCCTGAGACGGAACCACACTGCAATCATACGGAACTTAAATGTGACCTTCCATAGCAGCAGTTATTACAGTCTACGTGCCTGTAATTTTTCTCGGGTGGCCTACCTGACCATTCTCACTCTTCCCGACGCGCCCCAACGCCGAGCTTTGATCATCAGTGACGGCTAGAAGTGAAAAAATCTAAATTTCTTCGATTCAGGTAAATGTCAAGAAATTGAAGATGCATGTGAAGAAAAATATCTCTTATGTATGTTAATAATGAAATTTTTGCCACCGACATCTAGTGAGTCGCATGCCTAGTTACAATATCAAATGGAATTTTAACCAGTTAAATAATTTTTCGTTGCTTGAGTTTTACACAAAGTTTTATGAGATTCTAAGACTTTGCTCAATTATCCTGCAAAAATGCAAAGTCCCTTTGTATATTTATCAGTAAATCAAATTGTAAATAAATTATTTTCAAGTTAATTGAGAAGCTCAATGTGTATAGAGCTCAAATATGATTAAAATGCAAACGAAAAGATTAAATTCCTGAATAATTAAAAAAATTGCAACACATTGTTATAGATATATGGCGTTTGGATTTAAATTAAAATCATATTGGCATAATTCAATTCATATTTCATTGCCAAATTTTTTTCTGAGATTTAGAAAACGTTTGTTGAGATTCAGAGACATTGATCAAAAAACCTGAAAAATCTCTTTAGGGTACTAGTGATATATTTTATCCATAAAAAGAACAATCTGTAAACAAATGATTTTCATTATAGTAGAGTATCTGAGCGTATATAAAATAAGGATATAATAAAAACGCAAACAAAAGCCACAGAACTGGCGAATAATTGTTAAACATTCGAATGAATCATACCAGATACAATGTGGGTTCAAATTGTGCCGTTCAGATACAAATCCCACTCATATTTTCTCCACCGAGTTCATTTTTCGTCATCCATATTCTTCTTCTGAGTTGTACACTACGTTTTACGAAATTTTGAGATCAGAAAACTCAAAGAATTTCGTTTGGGTATGCTCTTATTGAAATGGTTCTAATTTTAAATAAATGATTTTTTAGAATACGAACAAATGACACTTGGTCTGGAATCTCTCGAGGCTCAAATAAGGAAGAATTTGACTGGAGGAGGGACAAGGTATTCTAGAATTTATCATGATATGAATTTAAAATCTTCTTTCTGTAAATATACTATGGTGTTCAGGGCAGCCAGGCTTAATTTTTCCGAATGCAATAACAAAATTTAAGTTCTAGTATATGGTCTCTCAAAATTGTATTGATGTTCTATGAATTTCCAGACTTTTAAACATGCATCCACATTAGCCCTAAGTTACAACATAGTCTTTGAGTACTTTTGCCTCCAGTCAAGTAGCTTCCAAACAAGGAGACTCTAATAGTTGGAAAAGATTTGAATCTGACGTTGCAGAACCGACTAGGTCTATTACCTCCCAGAATATATTTTTCTAGTTTTACGATAGCCCATCTCTGGATAGAACAATGTAATAGTTTCACATTGTATTCAATACTTCTGAGAAAAAATACCGAATTTTTATTATAAGGCCCAAAATTTCCTTGCTACTTAACTATAAACTTATTTAAAATTACTTACTTCAGATAAGATATTGATTCTTTTCTAAATTTAGAACTACAATATTCAACTCTTTTCTTTTTCCTATTCTGAAATAAAAGAAAAATCTGTTAACATTAGTCCTAAATAACTTTATTGTTCGCAAACACCTTATTCAGATTTCATAATGAACAAGCCAGCTTCAGTAGTTAATATTTTAATAATTTGATCCCGTGTTCTTGCTAACATAAAGTCCTTCAGGATTATTTACTTGCCAAGCTGAAATGTCATGAGGTTGTCTCGGTGGTTGAATTGCAAGAGAAATCGTTGCACGCGTTCTTGGCTGCAGGGACTTTTCAAATCCTAGATGAGACAGAAAAGTTTTCCAAGAAAATAGTTCTACCGATTAGCAAATTTCAGCAAATCTGAGTAGTGTTTACCTACGACTAAGTAATTTGTTGTAAGTCTTCATCTATGGACGATTTTATTTTCGTAGTTTTTAAATTTCTTTAACATTTATGTTTTCACTGTAGAGTATAGTTTAAAGTTAAAAATTAGGCTTATTTCCACATTTAAATTCTCCTAGAAGTAAAGAAATAGACCAAATTGCTAGTTCTGATACCACAGTACCTCTAGAAGGTAGGATTGAGCTCTAAATATCTACTTACATAATGAACAGTGTGTCTTCAACTCTCTCTATCTGTGTGTGTCCGTCCCATATCTTTCAATCTATTACTGAAGAAAAATTATTGAACTTATTTCAGAACGGGTATACATGTATCATAAGCATTGTATTGTGAATAACAAAACTCTGGATTACTATAAAATATGCCATTTTTCCCGTTATTAGCATTCTTCTTCTGCACGGCCATGTTATCGGTAAATAAGATACAAAATGAAAGTTGTGTATATATTAATAAAAATATTCAGATTCAGATAGTACCACAGATAAATCTGAAAAATGTATTTTATTTCATAGATCCTTAATTTTATTACTCTTAAACTGTAGAATTCTCACGGGTACTAGCTAGGCCATGTTATCGGTAGATAAGATGCAGAATGAAAGTTCTGTATATATTCATTTAAATGATGAGAATTCATCGTAGATCTTTAATACATTCATCTCTATAATAATTTCAAATTAGTCAAATCAAAACAGTGGAATTTTCACAGGAACTATTTAGGTATGATTATATTAGATAGTTCCCATGGAAATTCCTCAGGCTCAGGTTGAGGAGACACCTAGTGCTGGAGATGAACCGAAGTGGTCGGTGCATCAGGAATGTGGGACACCGGAGCACAACTTCCGACTTTTGTTGGTACTGGGCGTCATTTGAGAACACTTCACTCTTTTGATGCTGTTCTTCAGTGGCATTGAGTCCCACCAAAATAATTTTATTTTTGGTTTCTGGTGTATTTAAAAGAAAAATGAAAATTTTCATTTGTCATCAAGTTCCAAATTACATTCATAAATCAACTCTTATGCTTCAGTAGACTCAACGGAGTTCATTATAAAGTCAAAAGACATAATATGACGAATGTCATACAATTCGAAGCATGAGCTAATGCTCATGCATGGCTTGACTTTCAGATCGATAGATATTCCCTTTTCTGACATTGATCAACCATTTATTCATTGTAATATTTACGTTTTCGTATCAGACAGGATTTCAGTCTATAGAACTCTGTGTTTTAAGGTTACAAATAACATTGAAACTGAATCATATTGCGATCAGTCTGATGCTCTGTATTTCCTCACGAACTAGGAATTGCATGAAGCTACATCTACTGTAGCGCCTGTAGTAAGTCGGTGGTTTTGACTGCCCATGAAGGTGGGGGCCTCTGCACGAAGTGGTCACTTCTCAGACCATTTAGATTAGATAAGATAATTGAATGTTGGCACAGAAGGAGTAGTTTATTATTTCCTTACGACCCTGCAAGACAACCATTAAAGAATCCTTTATTAGGTTCCGACGGAGTGAGAAATTTGTATCACAAATTGCTACTTTGGAGCACGGTAGATGAACCTCTGGCCTCGTCGGGCAGTCCGGCCGTTGGTTTAATTATGACCATGAGCCCTGCGTTCCACTCAATAAAATGAACATCATGGTCCATCTATACCAGGATTTTGTATCCTTTAACATGTAGTTAACGCATTGATTTGCATGCAAAAGGCCTAATGCTATTAGATTACAGTGGTTGTATGAATAGACAATTAGTTCAAGACATTTCTGAAGAGAATAATTTCAGGAAAAACACTTTACGATAATACGATAGCCAGAAAAGATCATAGCCATAGTAGATCGGAATTATAAGCGTTGGTAATTAGAATGGACTACTTTGATTTTTTACCGTCTCTGAATAGATTATAATACCCAGATTAATTCTACCTAATGTGGTGGGATCAAAAAAATTCTTAAAATGAGAAGAGTATTGAATTGCTTACTCGAGCAGAAGTAGCGTTAGCTACCAGGTGTGGCTGTGGAGTTTGTTCTCTGTTCTCTGAGTTCTCAACTCCAACTCTCATCATCTCACGCGATTACGACTCTCAGATTCCGACTCCAAGCTTCGATTCTTTTATTCAAATACAGTTCAACTTATCAACTTAGCTTCCACAGCCTACCTCTGCATTAAAATTTATTGTGTGTTTTCCCATATGTGTCAATTAAACGACTAAGACAAACTCATAATGATTTATAATGGTATTCATAATACACAACAAGTAGACAATTAAGCTCATTCTTTTGAAAATGAATATAAAAGTCATCCGTTTGTCACGAAAACTTGGTCAACATCGTTCTCATTTCAAGATCAGTTATCACGTCTAGTGATGCTAGAGCATCTCAAAAAGCGATTTCACAGCTGTTTTATAAGAGTGTAAGTAGAAAACCTATTAATACTACATTTTACTGATCCTTTCAGATGAAACCTAAAAACAATCAGAAATAAATTATTTTAAATGGTTATAGTACTTGTAGAATTTTATTGTTAGAAAATATTGATCCTTTATACAAATGAAAAAATCGTATCTATATTTTCCCGCATAAATCAATAATGCCTCAAATGTAACGAAATAAAAAATAATTGATTCATTGTTAAGCACTGACGATGTTATCTATTTCAACGAGCCTTCTTTCTCAGTTAAAACTGATCATGTTGTAAATTTCTGGACAAAACAACTTCACTGTTGTCCTCTTCTTGACATTTGTTTACGTGTTTCTGCACAACTCCTGACAGCCTCCTGAGCATACTTGAAGGCTGAGGGCTCGAAGAAGCTCAGAAGATGTATGGGCTCAGCAGGAAGCTGTAGCACCGCCACAACCGTCGCCCGTTCAAATGATTTCGCTTTGAAGTTGCCTGGGCTCCTCTGCTTCAGGTCTACGACCCGCTGGTCTCTTCTTCAATGAAATACTACGATATGATCTCGAAGTCTTCTGATGCAACAAGTGTGGCTCATCGGATGCATTTATTCCAGTTGAGGTTGCTCAACCCCTAAATCAGCTAACATCTAGCATTATTTCTAGCAAACAGTCATTTGAATATACTCGTATCTGTGATTCATAAAATTTGCACAGTGCGCCACGCGGTCTAAGACATTTGATTGAACTCTGTGCACAGCAGAAGCGTTGCATTATACGTAGCCTTCAATTATTCTAACGCATTTATATATTATGCAGGAAATTTTTCACTGTCGTGGTGCCAAAATATAAAAAAGAAGTGTTGTATAATCACAACAATCACGAAAGGAAAATACTGCACTATAATAGAAAAAATATCACTAATATCTTAGGGGTTCTTAACTTGGCCAAAATACATCGATTTCTGAAGTCTCACTTATATACATATATTTTATTCAATTTAGTGCATGTTAGTATGCGAAATATGGTATGAATTCAGACCAAAATTATTGGTAGCATCAATAAGAGCCTGATAGGTTTTTGTTTGATACGTTTTTGTTTTGTTGTTGTTTGTTTTGATCATACCTGTGTGGAAGTTTTTCTATTTGGAAATTGAACTATTCTAATATTGTAATCGACGATACTCAAAATCATCGATTTCTAGAAAATGTATTCGCAAAGCCTATAGTTACTGTAGACTTTCCCTCACTACATTTGGGTATTTCACAGGAAAAAGGGTGCCTGTTTCACTACAAGTTCATTCCACTTTCACTGGTGGTCGTGCTGGAGACAAAGCTCTCATCCAGTAATTCGAGGAGCTGAGGGGCGCGAATAGGCCCGCTGAGCACGAGAGGGAACTTCACTCAAAAAATCGGAAGTGTAATCCATCTTGTAAGAAGATTTTTTACAGAACTCTTCTCAGGTGTCTTCTGTTGAAGTTCCCTTGACGGGCTCGTCAAGAGGGACTGCAGATGATGCATTGGAATTCTTACCACTACTGGAAGCTACATAACGATGCTATAGAATTATTCCTGCAGGACTTTCTAGTTTATTGCTCAATAACACAGTATATTGATGTTTAAAAATAACAAGTCTGTAGGGATGGGCGGAATCGCTACAAAATAACTAAGGCTGGGTTGAAATGAAAGCTCATACTCTTTTTCTGAATGTTAGCTCAAACAATAACAGTTTGCAGTCGATGGTCATGAAATATTCTGTAGAACTTGTGTCCATATCATGTGCTAAAAATTTAAAAGGGAAGATTATGTTAATAAATATGGTATTTTTAATTGAAAAAGTTATTGAACATTAACTTGAACTGATGAACCTATGATGGAATTGGACTCTGAAACATTTTACACATTTAGTATTTTCTTTCCTTTTAAATTCCTAGTGAATTTACTTATTAAGAACAGTGATAGCCTGTTCAAAAAATATGTATATCTTGTCCCCGTCCAGAAAAAACCCATGAGCAAAAAATAAGCTTAACTCATTCTGGTAATGAAGTATCTCATGAGAAATGAATTTACTAAATGTTATGTAACACGCTGCGTATTGTCCAAAGTTACATATATAAAATCAGTCAGCAATAATTGATACACAGAGTAGAGAACAAATGAACTGGTCATAAATAACTACTTCATCTTCAATTCCTTTATACATATCATCTTTTAAAGTTTTGACGCTCTAAACGTTTAGTTGGCTGTTAGTGACGGATCATAAGTTGCTGTTAGTTACAGGTCACAAGTTGCCTCTTAGTTATAGGTCACACGTTGCCTCTTAGGTACAGGTTACAAGTTGCCTCTTAGTTACAGGTCACAAGTTGCCTCTCAGTTACAGGTCACAAGTTACCTCTCAGTTACAGGTCACAAGTTGCCTCTCAGTTACAGGTCACAAGTTGCCTCTCAGTTACAGGTCACAAGTTGCCTCTCAGTTACAGGTCACAAGTTGCTTCTCAGTTACAGGTCACAAGTTGCCTCTCAGTTACAGGTCACAAGTTGCCTCTCAGTTACAGGTCACAAGTTACCTCTCAGTTACAGGTCAAAGAGAGGAGGCAGTTTTCTAACTCGAGTATCCTCACGAACTGAAGGCTTGAGTTGCAGGCCGTGAGACGCTCTTGTACAGATCTTCTCTCTTTCTACGCACTGACCTGCAGAAAGGCCATCCTACTTCCGTGTGTGGTGCAGATGTTTTGTAGTTACCATTCTTTCCTGTTTTATGTTATTGATGGTGATACATGAGCTCTGTGTGGGTCTGATTTTAAAATGCTGAGGAAATGCTTTCAAAACATTTAGCATTCAGCATTAATTTTCTGTTTCTAAATATTTTTCGTTGTTAACAATCTTTCAATATAGTCATCTATCAATTTTTAATATAAATGAGCTGTTTCTTTTTTGCATCTTTATTTCGGTTCATCTGCTGGAACGAGACAAGGTTTCTGGTCCAAACGTTCATATGAAATAATATTGGATTTAATATTCTTTACATATTTTTCTTTTCCATTGTGTTTTGTTTTTGACATTTGCTCAAACTAAGAAAGAATAAAAATTATTTATATGTTCTCATTTTCTAAATCTCAGTTCAGTCAGTGGAAGCATTAGCAACACCTGACAGTGTTGTGAAACCATTTGCAAGATTTTAGCTTATGAAGAATTTACTGCGCCTACTACCAAGTAACTAAAATAAATAACCCAACATTGTTTTAGATTCATTAAAAAAAAGTAACAAAAATGGTGGACAGCACGTACATGAAAATCCCATCGATTGCGTACATTTACAGCTCACAGTTAACTCAGCAGCTAGAAACACTAACTTCGTAATAAATATAATTATTTTGAGGTGAATGAATCAAGAAAGGAGAGAAAGTAAATGAATTGTAATTGTTATTCAGTTTGCTTTTTTCAGCATCGTTATAAAAATTTAGTTTGAATTTCAACTCACGCTTTTTCCCCTAGATACGTAATCCAGTCTTGGCTATTTAAGCATCACTTTGTGAGATTCAATGACACAAAATTTTGCTCTCAGGTTCTGCATGTACATACACGCTAGCTATAGAGGCTCACCTGATATTGTGCTACATACAACATTAGGCGCTTAGAAACTCAACCCAATATTCAATATTGATGAGGGCATCAACAAGAAAATGGTGGATCCTACCTTTTTTACTGAATCTTCATAAAATAGCTCATGTCTTCAGAATTATTAGTGTAAGATCAAACAATATTAAGAACCTCCTTCTACGATAACAGCTTTTATGTCCTCAGCATAGCAGTGAGCCCCATTGAATAAACTAAGATCATAAACGTTGTTTCCCTCACAAAGGGAAGTTTGGTTAGCCTTGTAATCATCTTATGTACTAAAATACTGAACATGAAACCGCACATTTGTATCAGTTTCTCACAGTATATGGGGTTGAGCGCATCTGAAAGAGTTACTAGACCAAATCCCTTGCATTCTAAACGCTGAAGCGCACAATAGATCTCGTCTTAAAGGGATCAGATCAGATGCCTTCGAAATGCTTGAAATTCTTCAGTGGGAATTTCTGCTTTGAGACTGCCAAATCAAGTATTACCAAAAGTCAGAAAATCTAAAACTTAATAAGCAAAATTAACGCAGTTGAAGTCATGCTTCGCTTGAAAGAAGTATTATTTCAATAAAACCTTAAAAATTTTACTGACAACAAAATTTGCTCAAATGTAGACTGAATGGTAATATTTCTTAAGGTTCGATATGTATGACAGAAAATTATAGAGCTATCGTAAGTGTATTAATTAAGCTCTAGTACAGCAGGTAACATATTTCTATCGTTACAGAACAGTTATGAATATTGTTGCCATATTTTCGGCCTTTCAGAATTCGTTTAGCATAAATTTGAATCAAATTAAATTTGCTGAGTATCCACAAAAATATACTTGTACTTCAAATCCTGTTCGTTCATACGTCTGTGGTTCACACGTGGGAAAATATAAATACCGCCATAGAGTTCTTAGACCATGCAGGGCTTACTATTAAAACAGGTTTTTTAGAGCGCAGGTTCTCGTAGTATGTGCAAAGGAATATCACCGCACTCGGCAAGCTGTGCATCAATGGAGGTATAAAAAAGGGTGGTAGTATTCCATTAAAGGAAAGCTACCTGATCCTCCTATAATCTCGGTAGTTAATCTCAGGCCGAGGAATGCCTTACACAAGTTGTTTTGATACCTATAGTGTGGAAGAATTCAAGCAAAAAAATGAAGATGAAGAGGAGGCTTCTTGATCCACAAAAATGCATTGGAGGAAGAATCTTACGAAAGAACTGAGTGTGGCTTCATGGATCGAGGAAGGGTGGTGGTGTAGTAAGTGTGCTTTAATGTTCATGCTTGCATGCATCTCAAATACAGAAAAAAGTTTTCCATTCTTGTTCATTTTTCTACAAGATAACCTGCAGTTTGTTTCTGTGTTTCATATAATGATTGAAGTTCTAATTTTTTAATTCACTGTTATCCAATTCGTAATTTTCTAGCAAAATGTTCTTTTGAGCTTACATCACGAATGAGTAACTAGTGTTAGCTTATAAACTACTGGTAATATAATGGAAATGATAGTATTTAATAATGAAATAACTACTCTTATTTACTACTGATGCCTGCAGACTAAAGCGTGAGAAATTATCCCATCTGTTCACCTACACCAGCTGCAAATAATTGAAGGTTTGGAGCTCTTATTTAAATGTTTATATTTTGTTCATCACGATCGTCCGCGTAATTTTAAAGCAGCTAATAATTTACGAGCAATAACAATTTTACTGCACATGCAACTAGATGCTCACGACCAAGTAACTGTTTAACTGCTCACTGCTGGGCCAGGATCCTCCAACCACTTTTACAACTCACGACATTCAACTTCGGTCATGAATCTGTTTCATTATTCACGATGTCATGAATTTTGATTATATCGAAGGGCCAATTTTGAAAATTTCATGATTGATGATGAAACACATTCTTAATAGGGAAAAGTCTGTAGTTCGGGTAATCATTCAAATTCTTTTGAAGGATAATTCGATGCATTGTTTATTAATTCAGGCACTTTCCATCAGAATCACACTAAGTTTCCGAAGGCCTTCACTCGTTCTGGACAAGAAGCTTGCTAAACTTTCTATAGCACCATGCAATCCTGATATATGTTCTTGGTAATACTCACTCTCCTAATATAACGAGTGTAACAGTTCATTTCTAGAGACAATAACTATGTTGCTATGAGAGCTTAGTTTCCCACGATAGAAAAAAAAGTGATGTTCTATGGAGGGACAGGAAGGATGAGACTTGACAGGAAGGATGGGCAGGGCACCTCAACTTTGGAAGTGGCCCATTACATGAGCCCAGCCCTACACTCACCTCCTGCACGGATTGACTTCATTTGCCTCCATTTGCCTCCATAAATCCAGCAATGATTTAAATCCTGGGATTTATATTCTCACGGAAAATATTTTTCATAGTTATCAGGAAACACTATCTCCCGATGCTAGTGAATATTGATATGTAATAGAGGCTATTGTGCGGTAAAATGAATGAATGAACACAGTTTACAATGGAAGAAATCAGGAAGGAAGTGATAGTGTGGCAGCAGGTGTCTCATGAAATCTGGATCTGCGGAAACGATTTGAGCTTCCTTTCCCTATTGAACGGAGTCCGTCATTGCCAAGTCGTTTACGAAGTAGTGAAAAATAGATGCGAGTTGGGCATGCGATTCAATGTAGAACTGGATATAATCGATAAAACAGAATTCGGCTGCAGAAATTAAGCGAGTGGTCCGTTACAGAGCTACAAATCAAGTTCTACACCGTAGGAAGAGCAGCAAAGATTCTTACAGACTAGGTTGTTTAATATAAAACTTATTTTTTTTGGTCGGAACGAATGAATATGGCTAACCAATTTGAGTCTTCATGAGAATGTCTACTAAGATGGAGTATTTCAGATCATTCAGTCTATCTTGTAGCACATACTGATAATGTGGTGCACCGTGGGAAATTCAATTTAATCGGCCTCTCAATTGTGTCGTAAGCTGTAACTTTAGAGAAGCCCTGTGTTGAGTTATGAGAATAATACTGATATGTGTTAGATGTTCAGTTTGGAGGATCAGCTAGTGCAAGCTCCAAAACATTCCCAAGTATCCTCAGTAACCATTGATTATTAACTTATCAATTTCCTCAAGTAATTCTTTCCAAAATTGAAAGAATTCTTCTTCGTCCTATTATTCACAGCTCAAAACTCTTGGCAAAACTAGATCCAAGGTTAATTGATCACATCTTCCAAATAAGCTTTCAAGCACTGAGTTACGGCTTAAAAATTGCGATATTTCGCGGCTGCCTCTCTCCACGGCAAACGAACATCGAGCAAAGAGTGCCTAGGAAGCAGCTCGCTGGCCCGTGACAAAGATATCACGCAATTTTGCACGCGCCCATCACACGCTCGCGCCGCGCTTAGCTCTCCTGCAGGACAGCTTTCCTGACGGCACCCGTGCTTTGCTACAGGCGTCCCCGGCAGGTGGGGCCGGTGCAACGGACCATGCAGCAGGTGATTCCAACTTCCAGGTGAACTGCTGCCTTATTATTAGTGATGTGGTCTGACGCAATAACATTTCCCATTGTATGCAGCGCCAAAAGGATAACCGTTATGAGTGAAAAATACATCATTTAGGGTAGAAAAAGATTTTTTTCCCGAGATTTCAATGTCCACCACACAGCGTGTCAGACGTGAAAAGTCCTACAAGCTTCGTGCTTCATGGAGGAGCGTTAGATTATTGCTTGTGGCAAAATTGAACTATTCAAAGTCGATTCAGACGATAGGAAGTGGATCGAAGGAAATTAGACATACACTCCTATCTCTAACGACCTTGTGAACGTCGCTCGACGATGGAATCTGGATTTGAAAATAATTTTAAATAACTTAGAGCTTGAAAATAATAAATACTCGTAACTAGTTATGACTGGTGATTTATTTTGCAATTGAACGGTATAATTGATCAAACTTCTTACCAGAATCTTGTTTTCTCACGTTGTACTCCTACTCCATTTAGAAAAGCTTGGTAAAAATTGCATTAACGTATTTTAAAAAATACTCTCTGAAAAATGCCATAAACCTAAATCTGCATTTGGTTTAAAGTGGAGTAAACTCCTAGGTTAAAACAGATGGGAATTTTAATTTATATTCTGATGTACACCCACCTGTTTTGATAAGAAAAACAACATGGATGATGGAGATGCTAGAAAAAGATGTGATCTGTCACACGCTATGGTCTTCTTTTAATTATTAATCAGGCACAATATGTATGCTAGCAGTGTATCAATTTGTGGAGTATTTTATGTTGGGAAATCACTTATACCGATTAGTAACGATGAAAAAGTGTTTCTTCGAACATATTTCAACATAGACACAGGAATAGTAGCACCTCTTCATCATTTATTGTTCCCCTTCAGAGAATAATTGCCTGGATGAAGACTTTGCGATCTGAAAAACACTAATTTATCGCCACACGAAGTTGTTCTTAATGACTCTAATTCTTGTTTTTCTTGCGAACGAAATTAAACAGGCAACGAAACAGAGTTTATTGCTGTTCAAAACAGTAAGAAAAATGAAACATATATATTTAGGAAATGATAATAGTATTTCCCAACTGAATAATTTAATCCTTCTGTTTATTTGGGTTCCAATTTGACGTATATTCAAGGAATATCAGCCTAACATAGGACTTCATTTATTCACATTGCGTTATTTAGCCATGAATATCTAGATTGAATTCACTCAGATAAAAATCATTTTAGACAATCACCTACTGTAAACACAACAGGTAACATTCCTCCTTGACTCAATCCAGTTTTATGTCAAGAAACCTGAATGGCAACAGCGAACAGAATCTTACACAATTTAGTCTTTCCTGTTTCTAATGATGTGAGATTCTTCTGGCCAGAAGAAATTCCAGCTCTGCATTCAACAAAGAATTGTGGTGAGTCCATCTTTTGAGAACGAAAGTCTAAGATTTGAATTGTGTTCATTGTTTAGAGACTTAGCAATGGTAAAAGGCCCAGTGTATAGTATGACACTGTAGAAAAACGCGAAGGAACTCAAAGCTATCAATTACGATCCTCAACACGTGTTCCTCGAGCGTCGCTCCATTCTCAACGGCTTTGCAACCGCTGCTTTTGTTTCGAACTTAATCTGCGCTCTGCCTTCCCTTTCAGCTTTTGAATTTGCTGGACATTGTTTGATGGCACTCTTCTCAAGCGCAGTCTTCCTGCGAGAAAGTACTTCAAATGCGATCACGTTTTTCACTCTAAGAATCTAAAACGAAAGCATGGATCATGAGTCGTGCTCAGCGTGGGACACGAGAATTTCAGCTCGTGCGGTGATAATTTGCTTCTTCAGTGCAGACATTCTAACTTCTTTTAATGAAATTTTGTATCCCTTTGAACCATGGACATGATTTTAATTGCAGCATCTTACCAGGCACCTATGAATGATTTGTTCCCTGCAAAAACTATTCAAATACCATTTTCTGTTCTCCAACTTATTCAGAGTGATGAACATACTGGGAAATGATCAAATGGTAATTCTACATAAGAGAAATTAAATTGTATGTCCGACTTTTCTGATTAAAATAGTACGAAAATTTGAGAAATCAAATGAACCTTAACGTACTTATCATATTTTAAGCGTATTCATTTTGAAAATAATCTCTTATAAAGTCATGGTTTTTTTCTTTCAACATTGAAATTGAAAACTCTCGTTAAAAACTCTTATTCCATTATCAAGAAACATTTACAACTTTTTGGAAACTTCAGATAAGTATCTCTGCAGATTCTGAGGTACCGAATCTTTGGATATTAGCAATCAATTTCCTGCCAGAAATGCAATGAGAAATGTGGAAATTCTTCAAATATTTTGTGTATATCTGTTCAAAAATAATAATAATTTAAGCTTTGGTATACACTTCCCTATCTAATACTAAGAATGACCGTTGTGTGTTTATATATTTATTTATTTATTTATATGTTAAGTGTCATGCTCTTAAGAAGAGATATGAAGAAATTAGCACTGGCGGTCTTGGTTTCAGTTCACTGGTAAATTAATAGACTCATTTTTGCTGTACAAGTGCACTATAATAAGTCACTTTCAAAACAAATTAGAGAGATCCAGGGCATGATATACTCGAGTCCGTATCGTGGATACCGAGTTCGGTGGGGTATTGCATATTACAATATACATACACAAGCTCGCAGTTGCTTTCAGTAATGCTGAATTTCTGTATCTAGGATGTGACACGAATGGCTATAACTACTTCCATTGCGACTCAAAAATACTGTATTCTCAGTGTTTATTACTGTCACAAGAAAAATAAGTTACTTTTGAAATAAGCTTAAGCATGGAAACTCCAATCGAAAAAAAGAGACTGAATCGAGAACGAAAAAGAAGAGCGAGAGAAAGATATATTGCATTGCGTTCTTATATGTAATTTTATTAAATATCTTTCCAGTTAACAGTATTTGCCATCATTTTTGATGGCACGGGCACACTAGTTCACTTATAATCTTTAAATATTACTTTACTAGTAATTAGATTATTTTCGGTTAAAAAATTTCAAATGAGTGCCTTTGCCTATCGATTTCTGTTAGGCTGTAGAAATTGCTGGAACTACAAATTTAAACATAAATTTTGTTAAATTTATTCGGACAAAGGGTTTTTAATTTTCAATAATGGGGTGAATCAGGTATGATTTATTAAGACATGTGGTTTCATGTGGTTTCATGTACAAAAGGTAAAAGTAAATTGTCCATCAATAATAAAGATTTTGGATTGTATGAATATTGTGATTGTTGCAATGGGATCCAAATCCATCTAGAGACCAATTGCTATACGTAAATTTGATTATTCTTGTTCAATATGTGATATACAGTGAGACTTTTCAGCTTACGGTCCATTCTACTAATTATAAAATGAGGTAAACTCATGTATCAACTCCTTTGAGTTATTTAGTTTTCTTACACTGCTGTGTGTTAAATAGCTTATGAATTGTATTGAATTGGTTTATTTCAAGCAACCATTCTGGATAATTATTCAGAGTTGTGCTGAAGCTCTAAAATAATTTATTAGAGAGAATAATTGCAGTCTCAGAGTCTTGCTAACAAATGTACCACAGGTGTTAAAAAAATTGTTCTAACATGATATCTGAGCCAATCTATTTTCTCTCAGTATCTTTATGTTTTAGTTCTAAGCCAATGATTTGTATTCAATTGGTCACAGAAAAGTTAACACATTACATGAGGCATAAAAAAACGAATACATTCAAAAGTGATATCTCATAGGGCGCTCTTGACTACTGCCTTGGAGAAATTTGCATCAGGAATGTTGAGTCTGAGCAAACCAGTTGGAGCCTGGCGGAAATTATTACTTAAGAGAAGAAGTCGGAGTTAAACTTTCTGAAAATTCAGAAGTCGCAGTCAAAGGATTGAACTTTCAACTCCACAGCTCTGATTTGCATTGCAGTTGAGGGCTGCCACAGCAGCAGCCTGGTGCTCGCTGCTGCGTGCGGACGCTTGGTGGGGGAGCAGCCAAGGCCTAGCTTTACGGTGCGGTTTCGTGGCTTGCTGCAAGGAAACGTTAACTGACCGCGCCTTGTAGTAGAGAATGCTTGAACATTCTTGTGAAAAATTGGTATTGAATGTAACGTCAAGATGCTACAATATTCATGCATACTCTTCTCGCAAAAACTACATCTCTGTATATGTTGATGTTCGCGCTTTATCAAAACTGACGAAAATGTTCTTTAGTTTTGGGTTTTCCTGTTACTACAAGTAATGTCATGAGTATCAGTTCTCCTAAAAATTTCTTGCTTTAGATCGGGGAAACATGTTTGCCTAATTTATCCCCGAAAAAATATTAAAATACTAGTCAGTTCCTGTGGAAATTCCACGGTTTAGATTTGACTAATTTGAAATTATTATAAAGATAAATGCATTGAAGATTGACGATTATTTGTTGTTTTTTAAATGAATACTTCTCATTAATGTATATAGGACTTCCATTGTGCATCTTGTGTAACGATAACGTGGCCCAGATAGTACCCGTGAAAATGACTTAATTCAAAAGTAAGAAAATTATGGATCTATGAAATAAATACATTTTTCAATTTTACCCCTGGTACCATCAGAATCAGAATATTTTTCTTGAATTTATACATAACTTTCATTTTGTATCTTACCTTACGATAACATGGCCGTGTAAGAGAAGAAAGTTAATAACGGAACAAATGGCGTGTTTTATAGTGATCCGGTGCCTTTGATATCTACAATACAATGCTTGTAATACAAGCATACCCGTTCTGATTTCAATTCAATAATTTTTCTTCAGCAATAGATAGGAAGTAATGGGACGAACACACACAGATACAGTAAGATGGAGAAACATAGTCGATTATATATGTAGATACTTCATTATACATGCAATTACTTTTTTGAACGTCTAACATCTACTTTCTATAAAATTTTCCCAGCTGTGAGAGAGCCCTCGAGCATCCTCCCCAGGAGCTAAGGGTAGTTTCAAGTCCACGACACCCACTTAACTTTTGAAGATAAACATCTTGAGACATTCCTCCCCAGCCATCCCTGGGGGACCCCTACGCGTGGGGCTGCGTCGTGGGAATGAAGGCCCTGAGCCTCAGGAATGTGGGAACAGAGATGTGTAACGGCACTTCTTATGAGGGAACAAAGGGTCTTCACAACGAGGGTTGTCTCTTGCAAAACACTGTCAGTTTACGTTGAGCATTCCATAAGAAAAAACACCCATCTTCCTCAACACGTGTGCCTTCGGAATTTCGAAACAAAATGTTTTTCTGCCTTCAAAAAAAAAACAGAACTCTCCTACACCGAACACATGGAGAATTGAGGTAACAACTCATGATGTTGATTGCCTATGTCAAACTTCTACCTAAGGCTTAAATTTGGAATGTGTTTTTGTGTTGAAACATTTGATATTTTAAGAAATTAAACGGAAAGAACTAGCAAGAAATGCTAATCTCAAGCACTTACTTCATTCAGGTCTTACTGTTGTGCGTAAATATTGATTGTTTTATATGATGTTTTTATTTCGTGTAGCAATTTTTTCTCACAATAAATGTTTCATTAAAGTAATTTAGTTGATTTAAGTAAACAGGGTTTTAAAATCATTAGAGTCTAGGTAGAAAAAATTATGTGATCATTAAAATATTAAAATAATGCCTTGTGTGTTTAACATGAAATGAAGACAACGTTGTCCAATAACGTAGCACATTGTCTATTATGAAACTTAGTGCATGAACCTAAACTTTATCATCTTTAGTAGGCTTTCTTGCCAGTGCGTTTGTCAGTCTAATGTATTAGAGTTAGGGATGGTCAATTTTATTTTCCGTGCTGAGGATTGAGTAACACAGAATACTTTCCAGTTGTATAGGCATGCCCAGCATTCCGGCAGGTTTAGGCCCACCTTTTATCTGAATTTTATAGCAGCGAGAATCGAAAGGGTGGGAGACCTCAGAGGTGACCACACATACTAAACCTGAGGCTTAATTTCAGACTCTCTCTTAACAATTCATTTAGAATTTCCAAACAGTGGTAAGCCGTTGAACACTAATAACATTGATCATAAATTTTAATTCAATCTTATTGCATATTATGAACCATGCTACGTTCTAGAGACCTTTAGACACCTTCGTTCTGCATAATAGTGCAATCAAACCATGATTCAAGATAGTCCAGGACAGGTGTAGCTAAGACTTGCACTGCCCGCATCTACACTCAATTTCTTTTGTGCTCGCCCCTCCTTCGCCTCTCAGGCCTATGCGACCCTTTCTGGACCTTTTGATGGCGAGCATTCAGGTCCCCTGGTCTATTGAAGCACCAAGTTTTTATAGTCATCTTATTTTTAAGTTATATTTTTCTTTAGGCACAGGAAAATTTTCGCTTAGGGAGTCATGCGAGCCACTACCATGCATGAGAGAGAGGGTTGTAGTGGACCAGGGTGAGTCTGGGGGTGCTCAGTGCTGTCGTGGGAAACGAGCATAGCGGGATTGTTACGAGATTCTCGCTCATGAACACTCACTATTTCTAACTAAATGTGATAGAGATAAAAAATTATTCAGAATTACAGAACTATGACTATCCCTCGTCCTCGATGTTTCTGACAGTGCGAGTCAGAAATTGCACAAAGAATCCGCCCGACCTCATTAGCATTCTGTATTGATTGATTTATCCAACGAGGAAAGCTTTAAATACGTTAACTAAAGTATCACTTGTTCAGGACTCTTGTTAGTGTTATTTTTCGTGACAGTTAGCAGCAGCATCAATACAATGTCGTATGATTCAGATAGCGAAAATTTATTGAATGTTGTAGTCGTCAAGCTTTCAGAAATCTAGCACAATCTCCCATACATACTGAAGTTAAACATGCGCCACTTGTTTATGTAAATTCTTTATCATTAAGACGTGGTTGTGAGTCACCAAAATACTCTTACGAAATGCAACCTCAATTTGGAGAAGCCATTCATCAAACTCAACCATGATAAAATATTGGTCTAAATTGTACCCAACATGTATACGAACATATAATTGAGTTTTCATAAATGAAACATCAATTCATTTTAATCAAGTAAATTAAGATTTAATCACTACCTAGCAGCCCTAACTACTTCATTCGCTTCTCAGCCTTTTATTAAGAAAATCTCATATCGATTATCACGCTCTATGACTCGCCCCCACATGTGAAGGGAAAATGCACGAGTGAGGCGCTGCTACAGGAAGGGTGTAACTCGTAGGGAGGCTGAGCAGCCACTTGGGGCTGCCCTGCCTCTCTCACCCAGCCATACCTGTACTTCACTCACGTCCTGTTTGTCACACAATTTCACCTCAAAGTTAACAATCTGATGATATTGAAAAATTCCAGCCCAAGGTCAGCTGAAAATTTATTTCCCCTTAAATCATAATATGAACTTAAAATTAACTACTGTACAATATCGTAATCTACGCTTAAGTTAGTAAAACCCAACGCATAACTTATAGTTACTTGTGAATTTAAATATGTACTCCGTACAAGCCTATTCACACATATTATGAGTTATAAGATCTTAAGAGCACTGGTTTGATTATATGCTCTCCGAAAAATTGATTCCTTTCTTTACTAAAGATATGTATAGAATCAGGCATTAGGAACGAGCCGTTTAGCCCATTCTTGAATTCATACCCAAGTCCCATGCTGTAATTCTAGCCGCCAATGATCAAGCACAAACAGACCACTACTATTAACGTATGCAATTGTGGAAGTCTTAACAAGATCAAAAGTAATAATTTCATATATCTAAATTGGGCTTTCTACGATATTCACAATCCGATCAAAAGAAATAGCGCCTACTTGCGTGCGGGTACTAAATTTCTGAAGAAAATAAAAGGTCCTGATATACGCCTCATAGTGAAATAATAACTTCACGAGCCGCAAACCTAAACCTGCGAGGGGAAACAGGTCTTCATGATAATTATAATACAGGATGTCAATAAATCTTTTTTCGCTGAATACTCACGGGACACACAGCTGAGCATGCTTCTACCTGCCCAGGGAGGCTCATGGACCGTAAACCACCTGACCTGTCACCTTCACTTGAACCTCAAACCCAACGAAAATTCTCTCCAGAATATGCATCAGTCGATGGTTGAGCTTACTCAAATCAAAGTCATCTAAATTATGTTTGAAATCTGTAGAAAGTATGTCTGCTCTGTGTTTCTTTAAATTGCATATACATATATTGCTAGCTGCCTATGTTTAATTTTCCCTGAAACTAAGAGTATTTGTATTAGAAAAATGTTGGAAGACGAAGAATTCTTATGAGTTACTCTAGCAACAAATATCAGTCGTGAACAGCATAGGGAATTATTAATGGGGCACAGGTGGGAAATCTCCTCATAAAAGAATCAGCAAGACCCATCAGATGCCTTCAAAGGCGACGGAGATTAATGATCGAGGTAATAATATGGAGACAGACTCTAAGACTCTATTCATTTACAGGATAAAGAAGAGGGAAGTCCAGACTCATGGTGGTCTTCACATTTAAATACCGAAGAAAGGAGTATGGAAATCAGGTACCTGCTTCAAATAGCTTCGTCATATTCTGTAGTTATCTTTATACAGAGCTTCAGGCCGCCATATTTATGCAAAGGATGAACATCGATATTTAGATGAAGCTTAAGTTGGCTATTGGACGACGTTCAAGGAATGTAAAATTCTACTTGAGCTTGGAGAAGCGATAATCGAATTGACTTTTGTCGATTTTAATAATCAAGGAATTATTTGGAGTGACTCACTTTAAATTAATGAATTAAATTGAAATTCTTAAAATCCTATGTTATTGAAAAAAAACAACTGGAAAATGAGCAAAACCATGTGACGCTGGAACACAATTTCAGTGCTTTGAACATGGACAGAACATTGCAAGTGAAGCTAAAAGAAGTTGTACTAGACGAATCTCAATATAATGAACACGCCTAGTGAGTGAAAAAGAAACGAAAGTTATGCCTAAATATTAGAAAAGAAACGCCTCCTTGCTATATTCTTCAAGTTAAAAAAATTCAGCGTGTATAATTCTGAAGTCGTGATGCACCCAAAACTTAAATTTCAGCCTTCAGGCAGTACCTTAAGAAATTCAAGCTACAAAAACACGTATTTAGATGTTTCACTTGACCTGCTTACTCACCTCATCTTACCGTATTTTATCTTGAACGGTTGCTCTGCAAACAAGATGAATCCGGCATGAACAAAATCATTAAATGCAATTGTTTGTTCAACAGAGATGACCACACGCACCCAAAACATAAGTCAAACTAATGTAACAGAAAATATCTCGTTTTGCGACAAGGAGTCCTTGAAGCGACGGAGCCGTCATCGTGCGCTTCCAAATGATTGCTTCACAGCCACGCGACTCACAAAAGTCAAGGCCAGAGCGCACGCTGCTCACGCCTCCCAATCTCCTTTGCGAAACAAATCTTGTCACGCAGGACACAAAACTGCAGGATTAATGAAGCAAACACCCTCATCCGTGTACTGGGTGACGCTCGTTCAATTTTTTATGTGACATGTTTAGATTTTGGGGAATGCGAGTTAATTCTTTTCATATTTTTATAGCTAAAATACAATACACTATGTATTCAGAATTGTATGAATTTTTCATTTCAATAAATTATATATGTGGTTCTCCACATACGTATAAACAACTTTAGCTTTGAACTGGCTATATGAGTTGACGCGTTCAATACTTGTTAACAAAACACTTTTCCTTTCATAGAAATGGTGAAATACGAGCGGTTTGGGCAAATTTAAGCTTAAATTATGATCAATTACTAAAAATCATATTTCTGTCATAATTATTACCATTCAATAATTTGTTATTCACTTTGAGCTAATTCTAGTTGAATTCAAATACTGCTTGTAGTTCGGGCCCACAGTAAACAACCCAGTACGTGCTTTGAAACTCCCCTGTCACCAACGCTGAGACAAAATACGACACTGCTAATTTTGACTGTTAATGTAATCTACGAATGTACGTTTGTATTTATCTTCCCAAAACATAATTCTGCTCTATAATTAATTTTCGTTAGCAGTCCATGAATGAGGTTAGGGAATTGTAACACAGCGCTACTGTACTATGTCACATTCATGTGTAATATCATGGCTGTTCGATCATTGTAAAGCTAACATATGAATCTACCGAACTTTATATTGCATTTCTTGCATAAATTATGATTCATGACATGATAACATTTTATGATTGAACTCAGAAGCATGGACCATTGCGTGAATTACAATTGAGTAATTCATTACGAGACTTTATTTTAAGTACCAACTTTTCCATCAGATGCAATAGTAATGAATGGGATATTCTTGACGTATGTTTTCATAATTTTTTATATCACGTGGTAACATTGATATTTTTAGTGCGTATAAAATTTTAAACTTATGATTTTTCATGTTTGATAATTACCTGCAAATAGCTGTAATTAACTTTAATGTCACTCGTTTTTGACGACGAAATGGTAAAGCAATAACCTACAGAAGTAAATCGAAGGTAAATGGTTAAAAAAAATTATGCTGAAAATTATGAGTGCATATTACAGTATTCATTTTATATTTCGTAGATGCAAGAGAGACATGATTATTCGTTTAATGGTGGCTCAGTGAGAGCGCTCATTGCTGATAATATTAAACGCATGCTAGTTCCATGCAGCAAGCTTAGCATCTCAATAATGAGTCTGGTCTCAGGAGCGTTTCAGAAACGAGAAACCTAAGAAACCTATGTTTGCCCAAATAATATATTTCTTTTGCAAGATATAAACTCATTCCGTTGGGTGAAAATAGCAATGCATAGTATTATTCAACATTATCACTATCAATTTTTCACCCAACTGTACATATATGTGGCTTAGTTCGTAAATGAAATGGTACGTTTATTTTTTAGTCGAAAATCCTGCTGCTGTCAAAATATAAAAATGAAGCAAATAAAAGAAAATTGAAATACTTATCTTGGTAGGTTGATGCGTAGTTCACTAGATAGTTTTGAATCCACGGCCTGAGTTAAACAGTCATTCCAAAATAACCAGGATCCTTTTTCAAAACCAGAAATTGAGTTATCAGGCATGAAGTCTGAGCTGTAAAAAACTTCATACAAGGACAAGGTTTCTTTGGTATCCAAAATAAAAGTTACCAGGATTATGGAATACAAGCGCAGTCTCCCTGAGGCACATGTCTTTATTTTGGCCTGTGACGGATGACTCAGCAACGTGTGCAGGACATCGCTTCAGCGCCACTTCAGCTCGGCTCTGAAGATGCAATCTCTGTTCATGACTCTGCGTAAAGCCTCAAAAAGTGGTAATAATCGTGGCAAGCTGAAAGTTGAGCATTTCGTGGAAATATAATTCGCGCGTTCATCGCTGGAGAAGCGTTCGTAACACGTATTTTTTGCCATGCGGAGATTGCCTGCTGATAATGAAAAGAAGTTACACGTTTGTAGTGCGCGCGACCTTATAATCAATGTCAAAACTGCCGGGTAGCAAAAATCGTGTTTCAGAGACACAATGTATTAACCCTTATCAGTAAATAAGCAATAATTTTAACAAATTCTTTTATTTACTCGTAGGTATGGCGGTTCTATTCCACAAGAAAATGAGAGAAGTTTTGCTGGACCCGAAGAAGCTGTCTACTCTGGTAAACTTTTATCAACAAAACCACACATGTGATCCGAAGAAAGGTGTCATAAGTTACAACTTTTAGCAAAGAATTAAAGTCAGTCAGTGATTTTGAAGTTAAGAATCGATCTCAATAAATTTAAAATCATGCAATATCTTGGAAAGATAATGAATGAAATTTTTGACGAATTGCAAAATTACAAGAACGATCTTAAAATCTTTATGATGGGGATGATGGGTACAAAATCTCGTTCCTTTCAATGCTGGTACATTTAATAGCACCAGCTTTTGTGCGCAGGTCGAAGGAGATATTCAAGCACACCTGCTACCTCATCCCAGTTTCCTGACCCTCGCTCGCTAAGCCACCACACCCTCTCGTCTACACCGACACACCTCAACGGATTAAACAACCCACACTCACTTCGAGACTGCTGAATGGCAACACAACTTATCCACTGGCATGACTGGTAAATATGCGTTAAGTGAATTATTTTGAGTTGACTGGAACTAAAATTACAAAAATGTGACACTTAATTTGATTGTATGAAACGAGTGCTGAAATTTCGCTAATAGCACCCCATTGTTTATTTTCTTCTATTAAGTTCGTATTTCAAATTATACTGGAATACATTTTTTATCTAAATGGCTGTCGCCAAGTCACCATCAAAAATCAACTAAACTGTGAGAAACAGCCCACAAAACAACGTAGTTTTTGCAGTACCAACGTCCGTAGTTTTTGACATAGTAAGTACGGCTGCTTGCTAATAAACATCGAAAAAAATTTTTGCTTATTTATGCAGCTGTGATATAATAAACAAGCTAAGATGTCTTTGTAGAGATTATCGCTTGTGTCGAATAAAGAATAGAATGAAAGATGCACGCACGAACTATGCAAGATGAAGGCCGCGCACGCGATGTGCGAGTATATCTGGAGGGTTCTCAGTTTCTCTAAACTAAAATTAGAATATCTTTTAGAGTAAACTATACTTTAATTGTACTACCTTTCAATACGTAATTCTGTTGTGACTTTTTAGAGCTATGCTCAATAGTTGACTGGACTGTTCACGCTCGTAAGGGTTAGTTCGAGTCCACGTGCCAACTGAGCGGTTTACCAATGAGAACTAAGAAAAAGAAGTGAGTAGGTGTTCTACATTCATGTAATAACAGTAATACTTCAGCTGCGAATAAGAAGCCTCTTAGCCTGATAGTAGCATGCTCCTTAAAACTACCATCTTCAAGTATTAAACAAAAATTTCAGGGTACATGAATATGTCATAAGCTATCCATGAAGAAAGCAGTACCTTTCTCATGCACTTCAATGACATGCAGGTATTATTTCTCGGGAATAATAATAACTTCCCGTGTCATTTCTCTTTTGTCAAAACTCATTCGACAACAAAGTAAACACAATTTCCTCTTCTATACAGTTTGTGTTTTGTTTCCTGTGTCTATGCGTTGTTAGAATATTTACATTAAGTCTGCCTGAAAAGTTCATTTGTTCATCGTAAGAATAGCGTGACTGCTTCCACGAGGCAATTACCGTACTGAATGTTCCTTTGAGGAAGTAAAAATAATAGAAGTTATGTTTGTCATTACCGTTCCCTGCAACGCCCTTCCTATATGTCAAGTGTATGTTACTTGTGAAGGATATGAGTACCTTTATTACGACCGCTGTGAACTACACCATAATCATTTCATTAGCTGCACTTTGAACAGAAGCATGTCCTAAAAGCCCTTCTATCCTCGATGCATTGATTAATATCAACAGATGCCATGGTGGTGCTAATATATGAACAATGAGGAACTTCTTGTATCATGATATTTTATCAAAAAAGTATCATCATATTACACTCTAAGTTTAAAAGTGAGAAGAATTTGCGACTTTTTCGGGTATTAAAAATTTGTAGTTATAATTATGATGAAGTTCAAAATATTTCTTTAGATTCTATTGAAGAATCTTTCACTTTGTTGAATGAAGCTGGAGGAGGAGAAAAATATTGTTTTATAGGGTATTGTGCATGGAAAAAGTAACAACAGAAATGAGTACACATGAACGTGGAGCAACATTTGTAGCCGTAGCTTTTATGAATCATGAAAATGGTAAGAATCCTATTTATAATGAATGCATAAAGAATATTTTCATCACATTCATTTTTACAGCATCATGGGACAAGTTTCAGGTATGAAGTTGTCACCAAATAAGTTATTTCTTTATATAGACCAGAATATACACAGAACTGATCAATAACATCCTCGAACTCTAACAAATTTAAAGAGAATTAAAGAACAAATAAAGGATAATTATGCAGGTGAACACTCTTATCAACCAGAGATAATTCTTCAGCTGGGCAGAAACGTTGGTCTGAGAGTAAATTTGAATAAGGAATATTTCGTAATAATCTAGGAGTGACGCAGTGTCATTTCCTCTTGCTTTATCAGCAGGAATTTCCTGGCGAGGCATAACGCACATCGGCTGCTTGTCTCAGCCATCACATGCCACCATCACATGCCGCCATCACATGCCGCCATCACATGCCGCCATCACATGCCGCCATCACATGCCACCATCACATGCCGCCATCACATGCCGCCATCACATGCCGCCATCACATGCCGCAATATTTGAGAATTTACGGCAACTAAGCCTCATTAGTAGTTCTCAAAAAGTGCGTCCTAATGGAACTGTGGGGAAGATATTTGGTATGATATTTAATGTACAACTTTCTACGTTTTTTGTCAAATAAGATTCGTGTATAGCTGATATTTGTTTGCAACATGAAGGACAAAAAAGAACTATGAATCTCTTCAGTCGATAGTTCCTTAATATGAGACTCTTTTTTTTCTTTTGTAATGCTACTTTGAACACCTTAATCGTCATGCTTAGTATTTATATGAGGAAAGTAATGAATCTATATGCTCCGAACGAATAACACGAATAACATACAGACCGCGAGGTATTTGCATGTGTCCTGAAAAGAACTCTTGCCTGAAAATATGGAGTGGGATATTTTACATAAATGTTTTTTCAGTAAATTCAGTTATTTATTGAAACAGCTACATTAACAACCTGCCTATCCAGAATTACCTACAAAGTTCTCATGGAGTGAGAAGTGTTCATAGATGCAAATTAGTCAACATCGGTGTAACCTCAATGATGCTACACGTAAATAATGAATTACGTAAAGTGCAAATAATTAATGAATTAGGTATAGTGTATGTAATCGATGAACTTGATAGAGGATATGGAATTGATGGAGTAGGTAGAATGTATGCAACACATGAACTAGGCGCAGTCTATACAATTGATGAATTAGGTAGAGCAGCTTGACAGTAATATGGAGAGAAGTGTTTTGTAAGTCAAACTTCTAATATAAATAACAACGACTGTTACAATATTTTTAATCACTGTTATTTAATGATTAAATAAATAATTTAAATATAGTCCTCATTTTTCTAAAGACTGCCAAATGAATATACTGAAAAGTAACGTCGAGCGGAAAGACTACAATGGACGATATGAGTGTTAACGCATAGGCCATATTGAAAGTAACTCACTACTCGACGTACTCTCTGAAATGCAGCACTCGTTCATTTCTTGTGAATGAATTGTTCCATGAAGTTTCGTGAACGAGTTGTGCGCGAGTATCTCAACACCTGCACGCCATGAATGAGCGCCAGTGTGGCAGGTGATACTATGATGTAAATGAAAGAACAAGCCGTGGGAACCACTACGCAAACTTCTACACTTCGTTAAAAAACTGCGCCATGCGGTCGCTAATATTTTGCGTAAATTCATTGTGATCTGCTGCAACCGGATGCTGCTGTCCTTCATTCTATCCTTTGTTGTGAGGAAATTTTTTTTGTGGGACTTTTGGTAGCAATTTCACTAGCGGGGAAGAGGAATAATTTTAGAAAAGAACGGTTAGAATGAACTGGCCAGTGGATGTACTGCAACACCTGTTATAACTGATTGCCGAGCATGTTTCTTTTGCTTTGAGAGTTACACACAACGTAGTAGCCCCTGCTTCAGGTTTTAAGTCCGTGAAGATAAAAATAAAACATAAAAAATTTAATTCCGCAAAAGGACAGGGTAATATCACGGTTTGAATAGATTTTTATACGTATACGTAACTTCGATCCTACAATATGCTCAGCGAAGAATTTGTCAACGTAGTAGCATCTGAAGCTCCATGGAAGTATTGAATCATACAGATCATTAAGACCTCGTATCAGAAGTGCATGTCTGAAGCTCCGTGGAAGAATTGAGTCATGCAGATCATTAAGACCTCATATCAGAAGTACGTGTCTGAAGCATAACTCCTGGGAGGGGTGCAATCTGAGCGCGTGGTCAGACCGCCAGGATGGCACGTGATACGTCAAGTCAACGCGAGAACCACCCGACCTCGTCGCCTGCTTTTGTAATATTGTGTTACTGGGAGTAGAAGATTTAGCCCTCAACGAAACTGACTGGTACCGCTTGAGAACCATGAATTTCACACTCCATAAATGCATGTCAACCAAATTAGGTTTCTTTGAATCATTTCCTTGCTTTATACATGGTCTGCATTATAGTTTTCGTAGTGCTAACTAGCTGGCTGGTCATTTAAAGCTAAAAATCGTGTGTTAGACAACAAAATGAAGTGTTTTACGATACAGACTAGCGAGGGTGCTTTGTGATCTCCCTCGTGCGTCGCTGATGTATGCACGTGTCACACTATACAGTGCGCGTGCGTTGCCGTAGGACACATGCGCGTGGAATTGGTAACCACGTGCACGAGGATAGAGTACACGTGCAACACACCAGCGCACGTGTCTGGAACGAGCGCAGCGCGCGTGGGCGCACGACGTGACACGTGCGTGGCTTCGAGACGCTCATTAAGCACGAAGTCACGGCGCACAGCTCGGCGCTGCATGTCGCGTGCGGCAAGAATCGTGCTCAGATCGCTCTCTACTAATTAACTTGATCTGTTTTTGGTTCTGTCATTACTAAAACATTTCCATGCTGCTTAATTCACAGCTTACAAATAATGCATGTATTTTTAAACAAAAACTTTGAAACTGAGGAGTCGTCGGAACACCAAATTTAGTGCGTTGATGATCGACGTACAGCTGGAGGTTTTCCTAAGGGAACAATGGGGCCACGCGCGCGTGTCTCTGTCACTTGTGTGTCTAGAACTGACGACCTCTGGGACACTTCGTTTTCCTGACTGGTGATCATCATCGATCAGCATTATTCAGTTGGTGGTGCCTAAAAACACTACTGTCTCAATTTCACGTGTGACCAAAATGAAAATTCTCCTGAATGTATAAGATATATTACCTACTGCCTCAATAATTACAAATTACAGCTTTAATGTTTTATAATTAAGGCGAGCAAAAATCAGGGAAATCATTAAATATGTAAGCACAAATGTCAAGCTCGTAATGGTTCTGGTCCCCATCGCAACAAACACAACTTTAACAAAATTACGAGCTGTGCATAGTTAATATCCGAAAATATCCTTCTTCATTGAAATGATGATAAAAAACTGGCCATTGTGCCCTATTGTTACATTCATTTGCACAAACAAATCATACCTTACACAACGAAATGAACATTCGTGATTGGGTGGTAAACAGTACTAGTGGTTTCATGTTTCATGTTTGCTACCGATCCTTCAAAGTTCTTAATGCACTCATAATTTAATATGTTAATGTTTCACCAAAAAATTACTTTTATTAACATCGAAGAATTGCTGAAGTCATTAAAGACCTGTGAAGAATGTGCTATGGAGAAGAGAAAATGGGACCGACGAAAAACCTACGGAATAACGGCTTCACATTTCATTTACTTGCCTACCACCTTGGGTGGTTATGAGTGGTGAACTCAAACTTTTTATATAGCTCTTGAAACTACAATTCAGCTTGAAATGTTTACTTGTTTACCCAACAATTATTAGTTTTAACTACTTTGACCTATTGATGAATTGTGATATATTCGATGGATCTTCTTCAAGAAGGCTCTGTTGCACATAGTTTTCATCTTTTTTCTAACAGAAGCTATGGTCTAAAATTATGTATGTGATCACAAAACGTTAAAGGAACAACCGTTTGTATTCTACAAGATATCATTGAAACATTTACATCTCTTCTTTCATGTATAAAATAGTGCCATCAAATTATAAGGAATGTGTCTAAAACCCCAATGAAGCTTCGAAGGCAGACTTAAAGAAACAGTAAATAATCTTACAAGTGAAGAGTAAGCGCTCAACCCTACTTATGTTAATAGTTAATTATTCTCCTGCTACCTGGGTGCTGTTGTGAGGCTTCATTTTTTGAAGTCTGGAAATTCACATTCTGCAGCAGACGCCTTACCAAAGAAATAACTGCATTTCAGCGAGCAATTAATTTAACGGTATCATTTAAAGAGTGTAGACAATTGTTACGTGAATAGAAATATTATCGTTGGTGCAGTATGAAATTTGTACTCATTGTAGATAAATACATCACTGAACAATTTTACCCCATTGATTGACTAGCAGTGATGTATAATATCATAGGTATTTAAAAAAAATTATCTTTTGCGTCACCATGAGTGCTAGTCTAGTCCAGAATTTTGCAGTGTGGTTGCCACTACTTCAGTTCTGAAATGCACGCTCGACCGAACGAAGGCTTTTCCTGTCACTGTGCAGGATTTTGTTGCTTTCGGAAGTGCCTAAAAAGCCTGTCGTATCTCACAACAGATTCGAGAGGGCGGGTTCAGGAGCATCCTCATTATCGTAGCTTCCGCTTCTAAAAGTTCGTTACACGGACAGCGTTAAAGCGACAAAAACGTCCACGGGAACGCACCTAAAAAGTTCAGAGGAAAAAGCACCTGACTTCCGATTTAATCACTGTTAATGGATTTACGTTCCTCTGTGAGAGCATTGTGGCAGGTACAAGCGAGGGGAAACAATAAAATATTTTTCAGTGTTTTTGTTAGAGATGTGACCGGGCCTCTTGTTCTCACTGGCCGCTTTATGGAACCTGCCCAGCTGAAGCAAAGTGACAGCACTTCCGATTTCACTTTGCATCCCAGATTTTTTTTGTTTCATATGGTAAGGTGTTTATGTACACAAACTATAACAAATAAATACGGAAACGATTTAGAAACCCATTCCAATGGTGTTTTAGCCAATTTTTTCAAAAGTTTACATTGGTGTTAAGAATATTACATATATGATGTTAGCTCTACATACCTCTACGTACCTTAAACTGTAATTTGTTCTCAGTAGTATTCTATAAAGCCTCCTCGCTTAACTGACTGACTTATCGAAGCGGTTAATTTACAAGAAAGCACTCCAGTAATTAAAAGCCAGTAATTTCATTAATAAATAAATAAAATGAAAAACGTACGATAGTTTTAATAGAATTGCTCTTTCAAAAAAATATAGGTATTTTATTCTCAGACTTTTTAAGTTTTCCCAAATTGCTGGTATTATTTATTCAGCATGTAGTGCAGGTACCAAACAAATTTGATGCGAGACTCGCCTGCAAGTTGATATTTTCGTGCATCCAATTAAAGAAATCTGCAAAGACAATTGGCTTACAGTGGTTTTGTAGATTAGTAATTGAGATGAACATTGCACAGATTCTGCGTCAGAAGTTGAATTTATTCGCCATGTGCACTTTTTAAGTTTCACCTTATGAGCTACAAGCCTAGATGCAGTTACAGCAAAAATACATCTGCTATCGCTACACTCATATTCAACGTTACATGTTGTACCTTCCAATCTGTGCTGGTCAAAGATGCAGAGCTTTTCAAAGCTTTGCTTCTTCTATTTAGATCATTTACGATCATTTCTTTTCCACTCACTCTCGTAATTATTGATCTTCTAAAAGCATTCACTTTAAGCAAGCTAGCACTATAAACGATATAAATTGATCAACCATTTTATTGTGCGCAATATGGGAGAGTTAAAATAACTATTACCCTAATACAACGTTAAATATTGAAAGGCACTATTATTTGCCAAATAAATTCACTGAACCATGGTACGGCTGACAAACTTTCTATTAACACTGACCATAAATGTGCGCGTACCTCGAAATTATATTTATAGAACAAATTATGATGTAGATCAATTTCATTGTGCTCTTAGATGAAATGAAGATCATACGAAGTTACCAATCACGATAGTTATAACAAATCAAACAATCATAACGATTCCAAACATTGTGTGTTTGTTGCAGCTTCATTCAGACGACTGTTGCGTGACGCTTGAAATTTACACATAAGCGCAATAACCTTACATGCCAATCAATCTATGTTCAATCGCACTCCCATCATGCATCATGAACTTCTGTTACCTTTAGCTACCCTAAAATAATTCCATTCAGGAACCACTGTATCCGTGAATGAGACATGCGTGACCAGCTCAAATAAGATCACAGAGTTCAGGCAAACAGCGCTCGAGTGACCGGCCACGCATTCCGACACAAGTGAGGCTACCGCATCCTCGTTTTTAGGGTGTTGATGTGCAGTCATTACTGTGCGGCTCTCGTACGTATTTAATTGCACAGTGAACTCGCCGCTCACGCCCTGTTCCCACACACGCGGCTCCCGTCACCATAACTTCAATATTTTAGTGTAATGTTTAGAGATCAAAATTATTCTTACAGATAATTCTTCACACTCTGCGTCCATCGTCTATAACTGAAAAATTTAGGTATAGTACGTAAGAGTAAAAATTTTACCTACAAAGGAACAAATATTTACCTCGTGATATCAATTGAGAAAAATACTTAACACTATTTTAATAATTGTACAAGTTAAAAAAATCTAACAACCAATTATAAATGACGTATGTTACGCCTGCTGATTATAAATACTGACATATTTCTAATATAACAATCGGATGATAATTCAGATGTTCGTTCTTATTTGCGAGCTTTGGTTCGGTCATTGATGAAAGTCTGTCTCACTAGTATATGGCCATTTCATAAACATTTTACTACAATGTATCATGCATACCGCTACATGTAGTAATGCATTATTAATTCAATAAGTGTCAATTGGTTATATAATCAAAACAGTAATTTGTTTCAAGAATCTAAATTCGTCAGGGAAATATTAAATCCCAATTTTCTATGAAGAAAGAACTGAGGTTCTTGATATTATGTATATCCCAACTTCAACATAAATTATTCCATGACCCCCGTTGTATGCTCAACAGAGAGTAATAATTCATCTCGGTGCAACAAACGTCACAATTCAGACACGTCGGGACGGACAGGGCAGTCGCTGTCCTGTTAGCGTATTCGGTATCATCATAAGCTGGTGGCCGCACTGCAAGTCACGGGAAGCGAACGGCAGCCCCAGCTCTCTCATGCCTCAATTCTCACACCCCTGAGATTAATTATAACGCAATAATTCAGCCCGTGGTCACGTTCAACAATAGAATACTTTTTTGTCAAAAAATTATCTGAGTTTTAGGAGAATATGACCATCGCACAGTTGAAGGCATTCGTGCCAAGTGCGGAAGGTTGAAAAATTAGAAACATCAATTTTTGTACTTGAGAGTTTTCAAATCAAATAGTTGACTGAGGACTGTATGCTGCCTAAAACAAATTGAGTTAATAAAGCATTGTGTTACTTTTCTTCAGCAAAGGACAACTGATGCTGTCAATAATTCATGTATAATTAAAAGTTAGTGCGATTCAATGAGGTCAGCGTTCAAATAATTACAATATGACTGTTTTGGTAAGTTTATTAGGATATTTTGTGGCGATATCTTAGCAATGAAATGATATTCCCCACCAATACTAAACATTAAAATAGTTAAGATAGTGAACGCCCTGACTCCCATTTCTTCAGACAGCTCGTAGTAAAGGCTGTTTGTGTCTTCCATTGAAAAAAGGGACGAATCTTTGTTCCAAATGCTAGAGTAAGGAAATGAGAGACACAAGTCAGCTTCAAACGAGGCCTGTCATTGCGAAGGGCGTGAGAATTTACCCTTTATTTAAAGGCAACGAGCCCCGATTTGTTTAGTGACTGAAAATTTGTGAGTTGATGTCAGTAGAAAGCTCTGTTGGCGTAGTCACACATACTAGTGTCACTCACGAAAAAGAATTGAATGAGGACGTATCTAGTGCAGTTGAAAAACTATGTATCACAGTAAATGGTGGTTATAAGTGTTTTTAAATTACTACTACTGAACCACGCTTTGATTTAAGTCGATTGTTTCTACTCACAAGTGCAAGACTGGTAATTTCAACCAAAATGTAAAGTCAGAGTAGGACATCCGAGCTGTTAAAAGCCTATAATGATTTGTGAACTTCCTCTCCACAGTTGTCAGATTTTGTTATTAATGCTCGCACTGAAGGATTTCCGCCTGGACCCTGAGCTGTTGTTCTCGCTTAGGGAAGTACACTTGCCAGCAAACACGAGGTTTCCGAAATTCAGTTCGTCTTAGAAATGTGTTTCTGTCGTATAAGTGCTTTATAAAAATGACTAATTCCTGTTCGATATTGTTAGGAAACCTTTTAATTCAACTTCTTATTTTAGCAATATTATAGTGCAGTGCACTAATTTTGTAGTGTGTGCGTCATTTATTTATGTTAGTTGCACTAATGCTTAAAACTTGTGTCTAACACTCAATCGAAATTCTTCTTTTGAAACTTGTTACTTAGCATAAGTGAACATCCATTTTGATGGTAGCTGCAACACGTCCGGCTTGTGGCGCGTACGCTACACAAGCACGAGCACTCTTTGTCTTGGTGATCTCGTGTGCGCGGACATGACTGATTATATTACGACCAGAAAGACAAATATATCGTACACTCTACCCTGCACAACAGCGGTCTGCCATGTGCCTCTACTTGTTCTGTGAGACGCACTTCTTTTCACGACGCTACCAATGCCACAAAACAACACGGCGAGTCAGACTACTCTCTGAGGCACGTAATAGTCTACTTGTTTTGAGGACAATAAATGTTATGCACTCTAGAAGAGACGTGTGATGTGCATTTATGACATTATTTTTGCCACGATTGATACCTCTTCCTGTTCTAAATTATATTTTTTACTTCTGTTGGATAAAAAACAACTAAATTCAAAAGTAAAGAATTGTTTGATTATAACAGTTATTGAAACGAGCGTAATAATGTCGGAACCCGTCTGAACATCAGCAGGAAAGACGCCAAAATTACATGTATCATACTTTGCCTAAATAAATCGCTACAAGTCGTTTGCGTATACGAAAATGAATAAATGACAATTTGACTTCAGCGACTATTTATTGCATTATCTTACATCTAGCCCATTACTGACCACAAAAAATTTAATGTGTTCCAACTCTTTAGTTCGTTACTGAAGCGCATACAAAAACAACCATGCGGGAAAGATTACTTCATTAAAATCTGCAGTGCACAGACAACAATCATGCTTTTGCTTGAAGATTAGCTGCCTTCTCAGTGTCGACATGTGTGAACAATTGGCACAGTGTTAACTGAATGATAAAATTTTACAGCTGTTCATACTAATCTGCGATATGTGTACAATTTGTTACATAATAATGAACCATGCATAAAGCATTTCTACTCTCACCTACCGTAAAGAAATATAATTCGATCATGGATTTGATTAGGCTGAAAATAAATGTCGTTGACTTCATCAAGATTTCAAAATCTCAAGAAGAACTAGTGAGGATTAATTGTTTGTAAAATTTCATGAGTAATTCAAAAATATGACAGCAACACACGCGGGTGCAGCTCGTACCTGTTGCTTTCGACAGTTTGCTGGTAGAATTGCAGTTCATGGCTACTAAATGACAATATTTAAAACAGTTTAATTAATCAAGAAAAAAATGTCTACAATTTCTTAAAATCTTTGGATGAAGCGTATGTGTCTTATGAATTACCTTTCGCTCTTTCTAAAAGTCCTAGATAATTTAATTGAAAAATAAGTTCATTATAACGTGGTTGCCATTCATTAAAACCAATAAAACTTCACAAAAAAGTAAAATTTAAACCATCATGAATATTTGTAATTTTCATCAGTATGTACGACATAATGAGGGGACTATGTAAGTGTAATGCAACATCCGAGGGTTAACAGCCCGACTAAGTAACGAAATATAAATATTGCAAACGCAGGTGTCCGCGAATTTGTGCTCCGTAATTGTTTTATGTGATAACTCAATATTTTGCACAATTCTGCAAACGCACGGATTTATATTTCTGATTATTTAGTTACAAAGGTATGGAAAGTCCATAAATGTTTCATTCAATCTTGAACTCATGGCAATTTTGTCTAACCCGAACTTTCTCTGGCTTTCGGTTACAAACATTTGGAGTTCTCAGTCGCTGTTCTATCATAGAATAATTTACAGAAATAATATAACTAAAAACTGAACTGTCTTAGAAATTAGTTTACTTTTCACCAATCATCAATGAATAAATAAAAGTAAAAGATTTGTAAAAACATAGCTACAAAAGGGCTTCCCATTTAAACAAATTCTTCTTATCTGGTTCTTCTTATTACTGGACGTCGATATATTTGCTTCCTAAATTCATTCAACATGATAAATATTTTAATTTTTTCAATTAACTATTGCACAGGTAAAGCGTTTGCGTTTTGGAATCAATCCGTAACAAAGAGCCTCGCAATTCAGACTAAAAGGGGAGGAAAATTCCTGATTTACACGATACTTTCTGTAAATAATGTTGATTTGGTTGAGCAGAATCAGAGTGACGCGTGTCAGAATTAGAAGCAAAATAATAATACCCAGAATGCCACAAAAGATGCTTTATCATGTTTCAGGGGTTGAACTCTGATGAAAAAAACGTTTATGGAATCTCACTCTCTTTGAATCTGCGCAAAGAAATAATTGAACAGTCGCGAAGAAAATAATTTTTTATCAAATTGTGAAAATAATTAGTCGAATGAATGACAGGTTTCTCAGACTGTCTTAATCAAGATCTGACAGTCAGAAGCGATACCAGAAGAATAACAATTTAAAATATTTATTGTCTAATTATTTTATGAATAAAAACACGTCTAAAATTATTTCTAAAGTTATGATTTGAAATCTGAAGATTTTTCAATGATTACGATAATGTTGAATACAAAGAGATCATTTTTCAAACACTAATGTTGTCGAGATAAAGCTGCCAATCAAACGAGGTCCTTCAACAGCAGATGGAAAACTATCAAATCATTGCTTGTACATTCCTAGTATTCCTTTGCTTCTCTATCCCCATGGATAATATCGTCCGTCGGACATGTGTCCTCGTTGGAAGAAGACACACACAACACAACAATGAGTTGCGTGTGTCACCTCTTCTGCGCCTTTTTTTAGCTGAGCTCTGGCTCGTTTATGAATCCTTTCGTAGTAGCAGCTGCACTCCCACGCTTCCTCCGGCCCTCCTCCGGAGCCGAGCTGGACGCATCGTCATTCTTACATCTCACACCACGTGTCCTCAGGGCTAAGTCGGACTTTTTTGTGTTCGTGTCTTGACCTGTTTGTACAATTTGCTTTATGTATCGTCCAATTATTATGTTACTGTACCACGCGATGTAATGTGTGAGTTACAACCAACATTTGTCATCGAAAACTGAAATTTAAGTAATTGTTGCTAGTGTTAACCCAAACATTGGATCCTAATAATGCCCCGTTAATTCAAATTTAATTCAAGTGTGTTCTGTTGGAGCAGCTACTTTCGATTTTGAATTTTTCTCATTTTTTTTAAATAAATATAGCTTTTAACAGCACTTTATCTCACATGGTTACTGATTTTACAACTACAATCACTTTATTTTAATACTCAGTAGTGCCCCCAATAAATGCAAGAATGACCTACCACCAAGGGTACTACAGAGCTAAGGACGAAGTCGTTGTTGTGTCGCTGCACGCACCACCACGCCCCCATAACACGTGGTGTAGCAGCTGAGTTCTCACGGCTATTGCTTGCTGGGATGCGTGGTCGAGCTCGAAGGAGGCCGTCGGGTAAAGCAATCATGATTTCTTATCTTCCTTCATTCGCTAACTGCAGGACAACCCAAATAACTGCTAACTTTGAGCGGAAATAAGCTAAGAAAAGTTTCTATTGAAAGAAAAGGTACGGTGCAAGCTGGTTATCTGACTTTTTTCTACCGTTTCACTCTCTGGTAGGAAGCAAAAAGCTAATATTTTTTTCTCGCAGGAAAAACAATTTAAATCATCTCATAACATGATAGAAAAATATCACAATATGAATATTTTCCAACTCATATGTAATATGAACTGTATTATGGATGATCCGATCAGAATAAAATTTAGAAGTAGTTTGGAATTAGTACAACTATAAAAATTTAAAACACTACATAAAATAAATATCTTTCACAAGTCCTTAAAGTTGAGAAATTTGGTCTTGCGTTCTTTCCTGAAATCTAAAATTTGAAATTACACGTAATGGAAATTGATATACGGTCTAACAAATGTTTTGGATCACTTGTTATATGCTCTAACAGATTTTCTTTATTTTACAACTTATATTCAAAGTTCTTCGGACACATTTTATAGTCCCTAGTAAATTATTTCTCGTGAATTTACAGAAAACTTAAGCCAAAAAATGAGCTCCAGCGCTTGTTGTTTTATAAAAATCACATGTTATTTGTCGGCGTTGGTTAAGATTCGGAATAATCTTCACTTCTGTTCTCTGTAGCTGTCGAATTCCAGTTCAATGATTAAGTTTGAGGTCGTGCATAGGACTTGAGATTATATAAATGAAAGCATAAGGTTTAACAATTTACTGATAAACGAAACGAAAGAAATGCAGAAGCTACAATTTTCCTCATTTGTAGTAGTTCTATTTTATAAGATCACTCACTGTGCCGTTCAAGAAATCCGCCCTATTCCGTTGTTGTGCAGCTATTCGTTATAGCTGCAGTTGTAAGTCCAGGCTGCCCAAGTTCTTATCTGTCGATTGATCTTTCTATCTTATGGTATCTTTATCTTGATCAGGATGTGTAAACCGTCTCAACAGCTCGTATCTCCACAGATGCCACCAGCCCATATGGTCCTCTTTCTCTGATCACTCTCCAGGTGAACTCCCACGCTTCCAATCCTCAAGAAAGGCCCGAAAAAACGACGTTTGTACTACACGGAGCTTTTTCCTCTCTTCTGACCAGCTGCCAATAAGCTCGAGTGGCTTGCGCGCGCCAAGATGCTTGAGATTAAAGAGAATGGCCCAACATGTGATTCTTATTTACTGTATCATCTCTTTTAATGGGAAATAAATCAAGTGAAGTTTCTTTATTGAGTCTTTTCATTAACTGATTAAAGGATGAATTTCTCAGATTACTATTATTACTTTGAGTTTAAACTCATAGAATATTATTTAGTACAAATTTTGAAAAGTATTAATCCTATTGATGATAGGCATAATAACCTGAACTATTCCTAAAGTAACTGAGTTAATGTTCTAATTAAGCTTAATTTGGCTAATTTATCTATGTATAAAAATTCTGTGATGATCTATGGCTCTCTGACATAATTTATAATTTTCATTAAAAATATTCATGTAACTCTTCAATTTGTCCACATTTATTTTTCAGTTGTTTTCTTGAGTAAGCAAAGAATCGTTTGATTTTTGAAGAATACAACATCATTTATTGGAATAATTCAGAGCGCGACAATGTCAACAGATTTGAGTTCAGTACGAATTCTGAGCGAAAGTATGAAGGCACAATGCTGCAAAGTTCTTCATGCAAAGTTCCTTAAATTTCAATAATTCAAAGTTGCTATTACTCGCAGAGCAAAAAATTTAAAAATTGGCACAACCGCAACTTTCCTGTTCGAAAACCTTACGGATTAACTGAAATTTTCCATGAACACCACTTTGTAGGACACTGTGAATATATTTAAGTGACTCAATGAACTAAACTACAGACTCACGGAGTTCAAAGTTCCAACACTGGGCTTAAGAATGCGAGCAGTAAACTTTACACAGCGCATGCAGTAAGCGAGAGCGAAATTCTCACCTTTTCTTACTTCCTCCATTAATATAAATAAAAACAGTCTGAACTTTTATCTGTACCAAAATGTTTACTATGTTTAATTCTTTGATCGCTAAGTAATGTGTTTCCATTGTTTGAAAGAAATGAAATGACTGGCTGCAAAATCAAATATTACTCGTACATGTTTCCAATTAGTTTATGTTCTTCAAAGACATTCAAAACTTTTCATCGCACTTTGCTGTACAAAAAATGAAGATTTCGGTGGAAGATTGTTACTTACGCACGTATAAACAAAAGTAAAGACTCATTAGCAGAGAATACAGAAGCACTCTACCATCATACATGATAATGACCGGTTGGGTCAGAGCAAAGCCATGACCGTGCCCGTAAGAATAACACACGAGGGCATCGTGAGGAGCTCTGCTGCGCCCCGTAACAAAGAGCTGTTGTGTCCGCCGTGAGCGCTCGTATTCCTGACAGGAATGCGCGTCTTCGCGACCGTGCTATGGGAACGCACCTGCCCGTGTATGCCGCGTGCGGGAGTGACGGGCTCCTAGGGGAGTGAGGGGGAGGCGAGGGGAGTAGGGTTGAGTGAGGAGGCAGGGTGAGTGAGATAGGGGTGAGTGAGGAAGCAGGGGGAGTGGGGATGCAGGGGTAGTGAGGGTAAGGTAATAAAGGTAGGTGAAGTTGTTCAAGTGAAAGTGGTAAATCCGTCAAAAATTGAGCATTATGATGCAAACGAATCTGTTTGCGTTGAACGAAGACATACTTTGAATGTCATTTGTAATCTGTTGGTGAACTAGAGAACTCCATAAAAAGATTTTATTCATTATTTGAACGTCACGATAGATTGGCATTAAATATCACACAATTAACTATTCAGCAAGTAAGCTTGATACTAATTTAGAACGAAAGAGGGAATATAAGAAGCGTATTAAAAACATATATTCTCGTCAAACAATTGCTTCCAACGTAATTGTTAGGTACAGCGATAATAAGTATCGATTAATGTAAACTTTTTAGAAATTCTGGCACTGAATTGCTAAATACTATTTTGTGTGTAGAGCTGATACGCACAAAACGAATATATCGATAGAGAGAATTAAAAATAAATTAATTACTTCGTCATAAGATACTGAAATTCTGAGAAAAATGATTCGAACAAAATTTATATGATTTCCAACACTTAATTTTGCTTTCTACTCGACACTACCACTAAGAAGAGAAATGGAAAATAAAGGCTAGTGAGACCAACTTGTAGGAGGTGGGGAGTGCCAATATGAGGATGGTGTGTCATTCTTTCTAAAAGCTTCGAATAGGAAATAAAAGTCTGCCGAGTTGGCCCCCCATTTCAGAAGCATCACAACGCCGTAAGTGAAGGAGAATGTCGTACATGAACACAAAAGCAAATCTCAAAAATGAGTATCTATGAACATCAGACAATGTTGCTCAACTGTGGGTCCGTGAGAAATAGTTCCAAAGCATTTATGAAGGAGAACCTCTATGTAGAATACAAACAAGTTGGAAACGAAATGCCTTGGGTTTCGAAACGTAATTTAAAAATGAATACTCGCATGATAACATACAAGAAATAATATGCGAAATAATATGAGATGCGAAAATTGTGGCTTCAAAAAGCGCCTGTCAAAGAAAACACGGATCAGTTTCCTCTGCTAAAATATCTTATTTTCCATTTTGTTTATGATGGAGTGACTGTTCAATGGGGTTAAATAAACCTCAATGGGTTGTGATTGAAATCCCGTGGCGTGTCAGGAACCCTTTTCAGCGAGTGCACCAGCCTTTTCATGCGCACACGAGACCTTTTCAAAAGAATGGGATTGAGGTCAGCTTTCTGTCACCCATCATTTGATAGGGGGCGTGCTATTCCTAATGTAGCATAAATAGAACTGCTAGCTCGAAGTATGGCTTTTCACCCCAGATGTCTAATAGATCAACTGTGCAATATGTAGAATTATAAAAGCCCGTGAATGTGTGAAACATAAATATCAACATCCTGTATTACAAAAAACAGGGCGTATAAAAACGAATAGACGGTATTAGATAAATTTTTACGAAACACGAATAAAGGTGTGCGTGATTACTTTTTTCTTCGTAGCATTCGAAATCTGGAGCGTACCATGAGCTGTTTATTTTGAATAAACCTACAATTAAATAACAAAAATTCAATTAGTTTCAATAATTAGCATCTATACTCATTGCAGAGTATACTTTTAGTTTGCATTTTGTACTACGATCGTTTGAAAAATTCAGCCAGTCCTTAAATTCCCTGCTACTCAATTAAAAGTAAAGAAAAAACAGACTGTGTGGCAGAAACAGAGTTTTAAACAGCTTTTTCTAGATGTTACTTCTATTTCAATGATTGATTCTACTATTGTGAATTCAAATTGTGTTCCAATCGGGGTAAAATTATTCAGTATTACTCATCTTTCTAATAATTACTCCCGAACAGTCTCTTAGTATTAAAAATTAAACTTGGCAGTCTTGCATATTTCTGTTTACTATCTGCTGCCTCCATCGTCTTGTACATGCATTGGGTCTATTTTGAAATTCAGTGTGTTTTCAATTACTTAGTTTCACGGAATGTAGGACTAATAATATTTGAAAAAATTAGAACATTGTGAACATTCTTTCACATGACGCCACAAGTATCTCTCAATATTTATTTGAAAATAAGATTTTTACCTGCGCACGGAATTTTTATTCTGCCGCCTGGATATATAGTGATAAGAATGGTTCAGAAGCTTATAGCTTATTTTTACGTACATTACAAAATCATATTTGTTGAATAGATATTTTTGTTAAATGATTGTCGACTTTTATTTAACTTTTTTTTGATATAATTAATTCTACATTGCTGATAACATGATTGCGCTCAATTTCAATACTCCAAAAAATATTTACGCCGCCAGGAAGTCTTCCTGGCAACCGTCATGCCATGTATTTCATTTGCAAAGTGTACTCCAGGTCTGGACATAATAACATTTGCTCACCACAAGCCACAAAACTCTCCCAAGAAAAATAATTGGCGTCTGCTCGGTGAATCTGGCGCGAAGCAGGCAACCCGAATGGGCCTGCTTCCTGCAATGACCGTCATCATCTCTGCTGTGCCTTAACTGCCCACCTCTCTCAAGAGGGTTAAATTCACTCACAATACACCTATAATTTTAGCCTAGCACTTAGTTTAGGTCAAGGCACGAGAATAGTGCCAAGAAAAGTTAAATATAATTTTTTGCAAAAAATACACGGCACTAGTGCCGTGAAAAGCATAGAACAAAAATACAAAATTTCAAATGAATCATAATACCATGAACTATGATCATGCAAGTAGATGCAGTAAGCACAATCCCTACTATCAGGGACTAATTGGTCAATTTGGAAAGCGAGTTAAATTAAAGCACGGTCGAGCGCGACTCGTGAATGAGACCATGGGCAAGACTCGTGGGAACTCAGCTGTCCGCCACGGCAGCGGATGTGCCGACTGCCGCACCACGAGCGCAGGCCCTGAGGCTCGGATGAACCGCTCGGTCCGACCCGATAATTTGAACCTCCAGAGCTTCTTTTGGAGCTAAAAACAATTCCCGACTGGGGACTGCGATTAACACACCGTTCTCTCTCGACCTTGAATTAGCTGTACAAGAAGAATGGGAGACCCCATGTGATACCAACTGCTCGATGTACTAAGAAATAGCATAAACTTGGTTTGTTCGTTCGTTTTGTTTGAGAAAAATGTTCAGCATTAGATATATGAGCATCACATGGAAGTTACGACACGGATGCGTTGCAACGGATGAAAAGATTCCTGAATTACGGTTTGTATCTTTACTTAGAGTTAATTATTTTTCTGAAACATGTCGTCAACATTAACGCGATCACTTATGCTGAACTTCGGTAAATCTCACCAAGAGCCAAGAATTGACTTGAATACTCAATAAAAAAAGAATAACTGAGCCTGAAGAAAAATTTATAACCCTGTCATAGAATTCATACAGTTTAGTTTCGTCAAAGAATATGAGATATAATTAATGATGCTAAAAGTCCCCATAAAATTTTAGAAGCTTTAGATAAACGAAGGTAGAACTTGAAACTTGCTTTGCTTCAAATTGAAGTTAATGCCCAACAATTGACTCTTTGCCAAACAAATTCTCTTCGATAATACACTAGTTATTTCTAAGCTTTTCTTATTCAATTATTTGTTTGCTTTGCCAAAATATGACGCAGAGAGACTTTTATTTCATAAATTTTTTGTACTGGGTGGTGCAAAAGTCACTTCACTTTTTCAAAAATTAAAAAAACAAAACCTAATAGAGGCAAAAAAGTGTGCTCCATATTAGCTGTAGACTCGCACTCTGAATCTTGAAATCATAGCAATAATGCAATATCTGGAATGATACGTTTGTTGATTAAATTTGTCATAAGGCTCTCTTGCACTGTGACTAAAGATCCGTTATGTGTGAAATAGTTTTTCACGATTCTTGCTCGCTGTTCCTTGACGTATTTCTCCATTCGGGGTACTTGAGTTACTTGGATTAGTACAAAACATTCTTTTCATCAGTATACCAAATACTTAATTAAATTCTAATATTTCCTTTCCCTTCTGATACGTTATACACTTCTTTGGCTTCATTATGTTTTGTTTTATTCCTATTTATTATAAGAGAGTGATGGAATTTTTCCTCTAGTTATTATGATACATGATGAAGAACAAGAATGAAAATACTGTAGAGTTCCAACTTCTACGAATTAGACTTTGTTTTGCCCATCTTAACATTTTGAATACAGAGGTTGCATCCATTTGTAGTAGGTAAAAAAACTTGTACTTTATTTAGGAGGTCATCTGCCGGAATGCCACAATTCTTATCGGAAGTCTGCGCAACTCCCTCCTGTGACTGCCCTTTGCGCCTCACTGCCTCCATTGGCGCTGCTCTTTCGAGTCAGCACATCAGTGGGCAAAGAGTGTAGGTCATTCGCTCTTGATTACCCGTCGGACATGCAGAGACTTTTGGTGATTAAATAAATTAAGACTTTCGGTCGATTATCGTCCGGTGCTTTTCTACGCATCAATCCATTCACTGTGAGTCAGTTTGACGTTTTCTCATTCAATTTCTGCGATTCACAGTCGTGATTTTCAACAGAATAATTTGCACAGGTTTTTTTAAAAAACAATGATGTATATTATCATTCCTCTGATATGTTATTAATTTTTAACCTCGAAATTCAGATATTCGTCGAAAAAAGTTTATATTGATGAACTGTTCATACTGCATACGCAAGTTCAAAATATTCAGGAGCACGAGTTGATTTTTAGTCTCTCCATTGCTCCATTATTGAAACTGCGAGCTCAAACCACGCCTATTTTACGGAGAAATAATGAATAACGTTGACGGCTGCCAGCTTCCCTCGTCGCCAGACGCGTTCACGCGTCCGGTGTTGCCTCATTGACCGCGTTGACCTTCGAACGCGTGGCGAGCGTATCGGCCACGCGTCATGCACGCGTTGCGCGAGCGAGAGCACTACACGCACACCGCCCACGAGCAAAAAACTATTCGCCGGAAGAGTATTCCTGACAGCGATCGAAAAAGAAGGAATATTTCGTGCCCATTTCAGAACAAAATGGGATGGTAGTCTTTATCATTTAAAATGTGTTTCATTTAAGCGGAGAAATGGTGCAAATAATTTTCTAACCTGTATGTACATTGTCAGAAAATGGAATTGAAGCTCTTCTATGAATCTCAATATCAGACAGTATTACATAGTACTGTGCATGTATATAATAGTGTGCATATATAATACATTATATTTTTCATTTGTACCTGATCCGAGTTATTAACTAAAATTGTAGGATTATGTTCCAAACCGAATTCGAATGAAATGTAATAAGCAGAAGAAAAATACAACGAATAAAAAATCAGCGTGCGTGTTTTCGGAGAGAACTTCTCACGGTTGAGCGGAGGTGGCACGTGTTCTGCAGGCGGAAATTTACAATTTGAGTATCACGTAAATGATCTCATCCCTCGCAGACTTCCTGATCTTTATTGCCGATTCCATTAATTTAACTTAGCGATCCAACTTACGGTCCCGAACAGAGTATTGTGCACAAATTGTGATAACTTGTTCACCGAAAAGGGAAACTCACGGGTGCAGAAAATTTTTATGAATAAATGGATTACAATTGAATGTGGAAAACTGGTACGATTACCCTTTCAGTAAACTAGTTTGTCAAGTGTTCGGTAGAGAAATAGAGAGAAACAGAACAAGCATATGAGAACTTCAAAAACAATGAATCAACATTAGTCTATTGATTTGCTAACAAAATAATATTTTTTGACTTCAGTGTGGCTGGTTATATTATTAATATATCGAAAGTTTTACAAAAAGTTCTATATCGTGAAACCAGGTCTCTTTCTTTTCGTGTCATGCCAACAAACACACCAAACTCACAAAATCATGAAGTCTTTTTAATTGTTATCAAAATTTTTTCATAGCGAATATTTTGATGGGACTAGTTTAAATCTATTTTATGTACGAGTTACTTTCACGAGTAGGCGTGACTTTTTACTGTACTAATAGGGCAATAAATTTCAATTGAATGTTGAAACTTATTAAGCAAATTTACTTAATACTAATGTCCACCAATATCACACTTTTTAAAGTTGTTCGTAGTCTTGAGTCAGCAAAACAATGATCATCATGATTTATTGTTTAAACTCATTTGTGTCCAACAAATGTGGTAGATCAGTTGCCCGCGAGAATCCTTTTTTTCCGAGGACAATAAACTTCTTTTCTAGTTTTTCAACTTATGAATGGCACATTCAAATAAAAAAAACATGCTACTCAAGTGCCACTACGCACCGTAAATTTTTCTATGCTTCCCAGAAAATTGAGACGAACAATATGATGTACTTTTTGGTTTGACCGTTCCCAATCATGTAACAGAGAGAAATCAATCGATATAATTATGACGTGCGCTAAACACTTTCGACGGAATTGAGGAACGATCACCGGGAACCAGATCCCGTTTACTGCCTCCCTATGCCCTGCTTAGCAGCCCGTACCTCTACCACTCGACCAGCCAGGTGCACTCCCACGACACCACCGCGCTATCAAAGGTACAGGCGCCACAACCAAAAGCCAGCGAGATAATGAAGACTGAGATGGCCCGTGCAAACTACAGCAACAGAGGCCACCTCCAGTCGGTCATGTCAAAAGTTGTCTTGACAAAAACGCTTGTGTCACTAATTTGTACAAATGAGGAGTGATAAGAATATACACCTTCTTAATTGTAGTACTGGACTATCGAGAGATAGTTATGCAATTCGCTGAATGACGTGTTGTTATCAACAGTCTCTCCGAGTGACTTCACAATCCGTGATAATATTTTTGGTGAACTTATGATGTTTCTTAAAGATCATCACTGAGATTGAATTTTTATACTCATAATATTCATAGATATCACTGCTCAGTGTTTCGGTATTAGTTAAAATAGAGTTGCGTGTTGAAGCCTTACTTGAATGCTATACTCCATTGTTATGAATAGTATTCGATGTCCCAACTTTCAAAATATATGTAAAACTATTTTACGCATACCTTCATAGTTTTACTCATGAAATGCTCATCAAATATAGTACTTAGATATACATAATATAATTACATGATTCTTCTTATATAATAATTATCAAATATTATTCTATTATAAACATACTTCAACACGTGCCTTGACTCGACCAACCAAAGCCAGGCTTTAGCTCTGTGAAATCCACTGTTCGTGACCGCAATGACACGCGGCGGCAGCGCGATGGAGGCACTGAACTGTAACTTATCCATTCATAATTTGAAGACAACCTTTGTACGATCAGGAGCGAGGTCATTTTTGCTCTGCTGCACGCATGGGTGTGAGAAAAAACTGAATTTCCTGCGATCGCATGGGCGCTTCACAAAAATTACGAGGCACACCTGCTGGATGATGCACTCGTGGTGCAATGTAGTGAATGAGTACATCCGAGTTGTGGGCTTTGGGGGCAGTTCAAATATCATACGTGTACCTAAGCTTGAAATAAGAGTTTTTGAACATGTACTAGAATTAAATTGCGGTCCTACTTGACAGACCAGAAAATAACATTAACAAATGTTTTCAAGGCCAATAAATTTATCGACTTAGACTTGAAGAGATGGGGAGTGAACTGGAAATATTGCAGTATCTTCGTCTTAGTTTAATATTCGTAAAAATGAAGGAGAATTTGTAAAAACTTGGTATGTAAAAAGACTACTTAATTATCCTGTTTCCAGCTTTTTCCGTCTATACCATTTTTTAATTTAGAATCATAGTGTCACCCATTGTGGAAATTAAATCGTTAGATTATATCTGAAGATAATTTATACAGAAATATACGGTAATGAATGGAATATTTTTATTATGCATAAGTAGCATATAGTATAGAATTGAATTTGTTTTTAAGCCCACAAGAACGCGTTCACTCTACATCATTTGCTTTTGGTGGATGTGAGGATATATCTGTCTTAAAAGGCTCTAGTAATTTTTGACTTCATCAACAGTAAACTAAATCATGTTAGTATTGTTACGTAGAGTGAGATCAGAATTGAGACCTGGCACCACTTGTTGTTTTGGAGCGTTGGGGACAAGCTCTCACTGAGAACAGCGTCACGTCATCGCTGGCTTGCGTGATCATGAGTGGGAACCGCTTTTGTTGCTACAGAGCGAAAAGCGTATTGATGCGTGATCTGATTGTTCATCATTTTAGGCATTCATAATGAGCGGTAGGTTAGAAACGTGTAAATGAGGATTAAGTTTATATCGATGTTAAGAAATGTATTCTAATATGTCTTTGAAATTTTTACACCAATAAACTAATGAGTGAATGAATATATCATTCAAAGTTGAGAGACATAACTCGTTTTCAGTACAACAGGAAAAAATAGAAAATATTGCACCAAGACGCATTCACACATAATTATAGAGTCTAGAAAGGCAAAGACTTTCATATAGAAACATTAGTTAGAAAAACACTAGTTCACACCTAAAAGAGGAGAAGGCTTACTGAAATTATATTTTCCTGAAAATGAAATTGGCTAAGAAAAGTTAAAAGATGAGATAGTATAAAGACTTACAAATTTTTATGAAGCAATAAAAACAGGACCTTATTTTTCTCACGTTTATGTTATTACATAAGCAAGGAGTACATGTCAGATCTTTTATAATTTAGCGTGTGACAAATAGAACCTTTCGAGTATAGACACTGTGCTAATAAATGCAGTTAAATCAGCTTAGCAACACACTTGTGATGATTTATTCATGTCCTCGTAACATTTGGGTAGAAAATTGCACAAAATATTTACGATTTCACACGTTTACTGCGATTGCCTAGCCGGTGCAAATCTTTACTTTGTACATATAGTCCCTAGAAAGTTTTGAAAAATTACAGAACCTAACCTGAGTGACCCACCGGTGGGTCATTTCGCAGGAAATGTGTTAACGAATAGAAATTTGACTTAATGCGAGTAAAAAAGAGATAAGAGAAGATCAACTTAACAAAAGTACTGTTAAGATACTAGAGAAGAGAGTAGAAGATTGACTTAACAAGGATAAGATGACAGAAAAGAGAATACTATCATAGTTTGACTCACGAGGTGAAAGAGATGGTATACTGAACAAGTATAGGGTAGATGATAAATAGGGTGGAAGACACAGTATAGAGCTAAAGAGTAGTTGACACCGAAGGAGGAAGAACGAGGGGCCTGAGGTGGAAGGCTGGGGAGTGGAGGGCAAGAAGAGAGGAGGTGGTGGATGGCACAAGGGCAACACAGCCTCTTATGCCGAGAAGAAGCGTAGGCGAGCGAGACCCATGGGAATGCAGCTGCCTTCTCGAGGAGGTTCAGTTGCCATCTTTCACCATACCATAAGAAATAAGAACATTGTGTCGTTTGTCGTGAACGTACCTAATTTCTATACATATGAATATTTAAGAAGTCTCTCAACAAAAATATTATTCTGAACAATTCACGTCAGAGAAAATTTATATTAATCAGAATAACGTAATTAATGTATCTTGATTTTGATACGTGTTGCCATCGCTTCATCCTCTCCAGTCAGCTTTAATCCACGTGCTCAAATCTGAGGTTACATTAAGCCTTTTTAGTGGTCAAGCCTCATTGTGATTTCCTTTTGAGCCTTTCTCCAAACGTGAAGTAAGAAACCTTCCATCGCTGAGACGAGCGTTCGTAAGTTCTATTCTTTCCTTTTCAGAATTGAATCTTTGAACGCATAAGCAAACGCATTGAGGAGTTGATTTTCCTGCCCATACAAGTAGCTTTAAATTACAGTATCATTGTGCTGTTCGGAAAATTGAGAGGAAACTCGCCACGGATTTAGCGCGTTGCTTACAGAATAATCCTTTTTTTCTTTACCATGAAAACGAGTTCAAGATATCCGTTGCTTATCTTTCGTGAATGTAAATAGATACCGTTTTGGAAAACACACATCACATACACGTAATTTTTAAAATTTATTTTCATCTCAGAAACAAGTATATTATTCGTCACCCTCCAGTGACTTGAAGAAAACTGGGTGTAGATCTAATCATATGCGTTATATTTTTTGTTAGTTCTTACTGGTTTGTTGGCTATTATGTAATATATGTACATGCTGATAAGAAAGTACATATCGGGACGACGGGGCTAATTAGCAATAAAAATTAGTTCGTGGAATTCAGGACTCAGTTTACATGTCAACTGGGCTCCCAGCGCACTAAATAATTATTCAGTTATGAGTTTCATGGGAAAATGTAAAGTTCATAGTTTGATGGAAATTGACTTTTATCGCCCATTCATTCATAACTAACCACTCACAGCAACAACAAAGAGATGAAAACAACACAGCCCCTCATTTTCAACGACAAGCTCATCGCCCTCCAACACTGATCAATAAACGCGATAATTTGGTGACTATGATAAATCACCTGTTATCAAATCTGAGCTTATCTTTATAAAGTTAATCCTCACTCATCACCAGTATCCTGCAGCGAATTCAACGGAAGCGTCATTACATTGTGCGCGATAAATTGAGCTGTGCGACACTAAAAACAGCGTTGTGCCAAATTCAGGACACTATTGATTCTTGGACAGCAGCGTACACCCCTTTAGTTGTCAAGTTAAAACACTCAGAGTAAGCATCAACGGACTCATATAACAAATCGAAAAGACACTGACCGACAGGCATCACTCGTAAAACTTTGCTTCTCTGAATTTTAGCTATAAATTAACGTTCGATCATAAGATTGCATCCGCTTTGTGTGGGGTCACACAGAGCTAAACACAGTTACTGGCACGAGACCGGATCTTTATATCGCCACTCCATCGGTGCAGGAAGCGGAACCTTAATTTTAAAACCAAATTTCTAGGATTGAGTAACAGCACAAAGAGCTTTTCACACTTGGACTGCTTGACGCTTATTGCAGATACAGAATACATTGGGGAATATTTACGAATCAAGCAGGCATTTGAAACATCAATGCAAGTATAATTAGCTTGACGGAACTTGCACAGGGTGCGGCAACATAACTTTCTTTTTTCAAAGTGCTTTGCTTTGAAGAAAAAAGGAAGTTGTGTTACCGCACCCTGTAGAATAAAGGACTTGCTTTTAAACAATCCCCAGCCATAATAGTGTGTCGCAGGCATGTATGATCCAATAAATTTTAAAAGGGTAGCTTAAAACACAAAAAGTCTGAACATTAATAAAGTCATGTACAATCCTCAGAACGTTTGAGACAGAACAAGATTGCGAATACTTTGAACAAAGCGTAATTGCTTATTTTTTATTTTATTTTTTTAATTTATATCAGCCAGTCGAGTGAATTACTGTGCCTGGAAGAGACTTTATAGTTATGTTCTGAATATGTACATATATGAATACACATTTATTATGGTCGTCCATATTTTATAAAAAAGGGTGCCGGAGTTTTCAAACGTTCGTTTTGAGGTTAAAACAACACTGCGTTTTAATCATTAAAGCGACCAGACAATGATTCGAACTGCGCTGGCAAATTCGAATATGTATCTACAAAAGCCTTTAGTCTATTAAGTATATTAAATAAATATTCAAGTTGGCCTGTGCTATCTAAATAATTGTCTGATCGCTTTAATAACTCAGATGCAGTTTTTTTACTTCAAAAAGAACATGGAAATACCCTAGAACCCTCAAATTAGGAAAAAATCCGAACCACCCAAATATATAAGTGTATATGAACACTCACAAAACAACTATGCATATACTGTATATCGATATTTATATGTATATTTGAACATATAAAGAATCATTTATAAATGTAGAGAGTTTCATAAGTGAAAAAACTTGAGCAATGATTGCATGCAATGCGGGTTTTCGTTGCCCTTTGTCCTTAATTGACATACTAAATATCACTTCAGAAATGCATTTTTATTCACAACTTGAGTATCCAATATAATATCTAATCCCATCCCAGTATCAGACGGACATTTTCAGTAAACAGCAACTTAGTAAAATGTTTTTGCAGTAGGAAACACTAAATGAGCTGAGTAATTTTACTAAATTGTATTCATATAATTAGTATTCTCCAACTCAAGTCGGAATTGGGAACATGAAATTTTCGTTTTAGTCCAACTGCAACCCAGAATACAAAAAAATATTAAATTTATACCTTGTATACCTCTTGAAATTGAAAAAACATACAAGAAATTCAGACTTTTAAATGAGACTTTTTTGTCCTAAGTCTGCGGTAACAAGCACATCAGTTTGCTGCAGGCAAGCTTCTCAGAAACACTACATTTTTGGCAAAACGCGTCATTTCAACGGTAGCGATTTCTGCTCCTCATTACCGGCCCGCAACACCCTGCAGCGCACAGCCAAGACGTCGCTTCTATCTCAGCTCCGCGCCAAAGCTCCAGCGTCTGTCGCCATTTAGTTGTCCAAAAATGTAATTTTCCTGCAAGCGGCAAATTGGGCTGCCACCTACACGTTGCCCCGAGCATGTCTCGTGGCACAGCACGTAGCAGACACAGATTTTCAACATTATAAGGAAATATCCTTTCGAAGGCCATGTTATTAAGTGAACATAAACGTCGTCCAACTGTCATTACTCGAAAAATATATTTACTGAGTCGTCAGTATAATTTGGGGCTCAGTTTAGCATTACAACAAGTCGAGAGCGATTCATATTCTGACGAGAAGTGTTACTATACATTTTTGTTACCCCTTGCTCTGCTATTTTTCTCAAGTTTGTAAAACTGATGACTAAACGTCCATGCATCGACATGAAAAGCATTTTTAACAAATGTCTAATTTATTTCGGCGGTTTAACCACAATGTAGATTAAAAGCAATTATTAATTCTTTCTTCTTCGAACTATTTTAGTACTGCAAGTATGTATAGTATCTTATTAGATGTTATTAGTCTAACTAAAATTTTTGCTCCCAGCCGAAAAGAAAAAAATTCTATGCTAGTCCTCAAAGTATAATTAAGGAGTTTTTGCCTAATAAAACAAGGCTGAACACCCTCTGCAGAAACGCTACTGGTTATCTCCTCGAGCCATTCTCTTGGCAACGGTCGATCGAATTTGATTGTTTTTTATGCCTTTGAGCAACAGGGAGCGCTTCGATAAATCTTCTGTGTCCTCTATCATTCGGTCACGCATTTATTGTTCTAGATGTTGACTTCTATTATTTTTTTGATCTGGAACAACAACGTGTTTCTCTATAAATTTTCATATTTTCTGTATCATCGTAGTCCAGCCTTGTATACAATTTATTTTTAATAGAGAAACTGGATCAGGACAACTGAAGTATCATTCTATATACACTATAAAATTAAAAAAAACAATAAATATACAAGTCAGAGGGCTTGAAAATGGAAGAGGTAGATATATCCTAGAAGCAAGTCAACATACTCGCCACACAGAATTTGTTTTAAATTGATTCTTCAGACATTTGTCAGTCGTGGTTTGTTGCTGTACACAAGCCAGTGGCGTCCGTATTGTATTGACATATATTAGGTAAAGCGAGGATGCCTCGTTACATACATCTCTGTATTCTTGTGAAGTAGTGCGTTAGAGACAACAAATATTGGATGTGATGTTTCCTGAAGAATTGAAAGTTGTGGTGCTAAGATTTTGAAACATTTGGTCATTCTGTTAAGGGCCCATAAAAGTCGAAAGCGATCATTACCTCGGCCATTATTTTTCTCAACTAAGATACGTATCATGCGTCCTGAGTGAAATACAGTGTTTCTTTCAGGAATTTGTTTTCACATTTCAAAAGAAATGATCAATATTACACAGTGAAAAAATTTATTTTCTGTCTGATATGTACATCTCTATTGTGATACATCACAACATGCAGTATCACTTAACAGAGCATGGAATGGGTTTTTCAATTCTGAACGCCAATCTGTTAAGGATAGTGATGGCGCTTTTATAAAATTCTTACGATGTTTGAATTAGTTTTATAGTAGGTGATACAATAGCGGTTTTTTCTATTGAAACTATGCTTAAAATTTTAAGTGGGTAAAAACTGCAACAAAGTGCTAACTTCTGAAGAAGTTGCATACAACATTGTGTTACCGTTTGAGTTTCCAGCAATAAGGATGAAATATTGACTTTGAAAATAATAGTCAAAGTAAAAACTTTCAGTTGTGATCTTCAATTTTCTGTTTGATCGCTTAGAAAGATGTGCTGATGATTCCATAAAATTTATTTATTATCGTGGTTAAGTAAAACCTTCATTTCGTTTAATGATGTTGAAACCTACATAGCAGAAAAATATTTAAAAATGGGAACAAAAGGTTGGAAAGCGTCACAAGGATTAAGGTTTAAATATCGATAGATAGTTAGAATTGGAGTTCACAAAAAGTTCTAAGGTTTCATATTCGCTTATTACAAAACATTTACCAACATTGGCATATGAACTTTATGATTGCCCATTAGAAAAATATCTTCATTGCGTTCAATAAATTAAAAAATTACGTAGCAGAGGAAGACAGTAATTTGGAGAGGAAAGTTAGAAATTTCACGAGTTGCCAAGGTTTAAGTACTGGGGGAAGCACAGTGGAGTTACTGTAGAAAAAAGTTCGTAGCCAGCATTGACGCTGAAGAATACACTTCATGTATGAGTTAAAAAAAATTCTAAAAGACTCTAGAAAAAGTGAAAACATCAATGAGTTTGTGAAAGTGAAAAAGTGAAAACATCAAAAATTCTTCACTTGATTCCTGCAGTGTTCGTCACAATGTTGTGCAGCGCGCACATGATTAACTCTTCAAGTTGTCTGCTGATAATTTGTTGATTCACAACTGATTATCTGCTGATTTTCTACACTTGTCCAGCATTTAGCTCAAGTTACACATTATGAGAGACTTATCATGTATTTTACGGCTTACGTCAAGCAATTTAGTTTTCCCCAAAAATTGTGGAAACTTATTATTCCAGTTTATTTTAGACATTGCATGTCCTTCAAAAGTAACCGTTGATTTCTGATGGCTGAGTTACTTAATAGAAGTAAGAAATCTTTAGAGATCCATGAAGCAAACATCACTAGTAATCAGTTATGCTGATCCTGCCTTGTTTTTAATTTGAATTTAGACCATGCAATTGTCGTACTATGTACAGGTGTAGGTCTCACTATGTGTAGGTTCCACTATGTGTAAGTCCTACTATGTATCGGTCACTCACTAGTAGATAAAGCACAAAGCTGTCCACCCAAAACATGACACCTTTCCCAAAGTGTAGTTACTTAAATATAGTTGTTTCTAAACAAATTAGAAGAATTGTTGTCGATTATTAAACACTTTATCTTTTCTAAAAGTGTGTATGAGAAATTCATAATAGAAATAGGATACGAAAGCGTTTAAAATCTGTAAGCAACTCTTCAAAAAATACATGACACAATTTGCTACTTAGTGATATTTTTTATTCGTCGATATACCGGTTTCTGCCCCGTAATAATATTCAAATGAGGAGAATTGTTAGTTTTCCGGTGATGAATTTCCCTGAACAAATGTATACGATGTTATCATACTATTCTTTTGATTCAATGGAAGTGTAATATCATTGAATTATTATAAATATCGTCAATGACACGGACGTTTTATGTAAACAATGGCCATAATTACTAATGACTAATTTTTGGCATGAAATGCCACCGCCTCTGCATAATCTTTGAAGACATGATGTGATGAGTTGCCACTGTGCAAGTCTTTGATGAGAACGTGTTCATTTTCGACAGGCATAAAATCATCAAAATCAACTTGGATCCTACTAATTTAGTGATGTCAAACTACCTCAGTGACTTATGGAATTATGTTTTGAGCATCCAAAGGAATGACCTCAGGTAAATATAAAAAATGAGTCTGATCCCTCATGCAGGGCATGAGCTAACAATAAGATGAGCCCATTAAATTGCCTGAGCTCTGGAATCCAATAAAGCGTGGGAACGTCTGAGCTCTGTGGTGCTGGAGGTGACAGCTGGACAGCGAGGCGCGGCTTCGTAATAAAATTATGCTGGCAGTGGTCAGTGTGTGCTGCGAGCGTCGGCAAACTATGCGTTGCACACAAAAAACGCAGACAACGGATATTGTGAAATAAATTTCATGGAAGGTACAAAAAGCCTGGAGTGCAAGATCAACGAACATTAAAAAAATGATACGGTTGTTCTCTATGATACGTGCACATCCCCATGTGTCGATACTGGCAGATACAGTCATAGGTAGACAAAAGGGCGTGGGTCACAAGCGGGGGATGCTGGAAGTGTCCCTACGTTTTTCTTAATACATGGTCTTAGTTTTCACTAGTTCAATAATAACACCCCATTCTCGACGTAAATTCTCACGATTTGTCTACATTTAAGCAAGTATTAAGAGGAGCTAATGACTATTATTAGTGCATTATTTCTTCATTATGAGTAGTTCTTAGTACTGGACTATTAGAAGTCACACATCTCGTTCTTGTTATTGACAAGTAGTTTTGAACTGTAGCTGTTGTCTGCATAAAGTCCATTGCTGGAGAGCCACTTTGAAGATAAAGGGCATGACTGAGTGCTACATGCCTAACAATTAAGGCGAACATGATTTATTAGTTTTACACTTTGGATGAACGCTTCTATTTACACATACATTTTATTTGTCTTTCACATGCATTTTAAGATTTTAGTGCACCGTTTGAAGAGATTATCACGGTGTAAACAACTCTTTTAATATGCATAACTGCAATGCTTGTTTTGGCGCCTGAGACACAGACTATTTGTGACCTTCATGAATTATTAGTTGTGAAATATAATCAAGGCAAAAGCCGTACTGATCGTTATATAGATAGGCTTTCACTGTACCAATCACTACATGGCTGAGGCAATATCATACTGATTTCGGTATAGCTAGGTTCCCGCTATACCAATCACTACTTGGATAAAGTAATACGATACTGATCTCGATATAACTAAGTTCCCACGGCACCAATCATTACTTGGCGGAGGTAATATCATACTGATTTCGATAGAGCTCCGCTGGAACCATACTAATCATGACGTAGGTAAGGCGATATAATTCTGATCACCATATAGTCATTGTAAATCCATACTGATTACAGCGTACATAGCTAAAGTAAAACTAAGCCGATTACCCCATGGTTCTAATAAACTTATTGTGATCTCAACATAATGAGGGGACAGTCATAGACAATGGCTTTAAAAGAATATTCCTTACCATTATTGGAATGCTGCAACTTACAATAAATAAATAAAACAAAACAATAAAAATAATACAATAAAAATTTCAATCATGTACAACGTTTATATTCATGACACGTAGAGTACAAAGCAAAAAAATTCTGATGTAGAGACAATAGTACCTGATCTATATGGGACACTTATGCATATTACGTTGCAATTAGGCAGAGTTAAGTACCAAAAAATATTTCTATTACAGAAAGATGGCTCATATTCAAATTATTACTGGAAATTTTTTGTTGCTTTTTGATATTCTTTCAGCATCAAACCGAACTTTTTATTGCAATTTTATCACAAATCTAAAAATGCCCAACTTTTCAATTTTTTTTGGAGCATCACGTACACCTAATTATTTATGTAGTTGTATACCAAAACGATCGATCACATTCAGTATTTTTCGCTTCTTGGATGATCGGTGTTTGTGTTATATTTTAATGTATTTTATGCTTCTCCTTATATATATTCTATTCTGCTATATTACGCTCTCTAGACTTCAAATTGTGATCTCAACGTCAGCATCAATTTCTCAGTTTAATATTGTTTATGCTCCCACATACATATGTTATAAACTTCAACATGAAGGGAACAGAACAAACATTCAATGTTTTCGAAAACAAATCAAAGTAAGGAGCTACAACTTCAAGTCACCATCTAATAATCTTATTAACAATCGAACCACCTCCTAAAATATACACATTAAACACAACTGCCATGTACGTAAAACTTCTGTGGTTGGTTAGCGGTAGTTTGCAAAAACTTGGAGTACGAGTTTCTATACATATTTCATCAGCCGAATTGCCGTATTCTTCAACAGCCAAATATCAGAAAAGGTGATTCGTGATATGACGTTAGTATGAAGTGCAACGTTTGAATAAATTATTCTCATCAGTTTCACTCCGCTGTTCGCTTTGACGACTAATTCCCAAATGGGACAAGTATTATGCGACAGGACATGTTTGAAGTATTTTCGTAGAGATCGGTTTCTTTTGACCGATAAGAGGAGATAAACGAAGGTGCAGATTTCTGAAACAACAAGATTTTCTAGGACGCTCAAGAATTAGGGATGTGTTTCATGACACCAAAGGACGACGCACCACAAACAGCCAGATCATTAGCTCTTAATGACGAGTTCCGTGTAAGTTTAGTCAGCTTTGCTGGGTCACTTAGAGCCTTTTCTCACTTAGTCGCCTTATCGGTCATGATCAGAGGATATACATGAGACTAAGCGATAATACTGAGATTTGGAAAAGATATACCTCAGTATGTGAAAGAATGAAACGTCTTTCTCCTGTGTGACACATGTGTATGACATTTAAGTCTTCTCAAAATACATCTGTAACTGTACTTCAGCCTGGTTGTAGTATACAGAACACAAGGATCTCTTCGCAATAGCGAGAAAAAAGTAGGTAGAAGATAACGCATGATTTCAGCCATTGGTAAATTTGTTTGAGTGAATATAATATTTCTTCTTCACGTTCAATAATAGGTTCTTCATACTCTGATCCTTTAAAACTATAACTGCTCAAAATCACCAGTACGGCAACCACATGCATGCCTGCTAAATAGAGAGAAGTAAGGATTGTCCTGAATGAGAACATTGAGAAGCATGAGAACGCATAAGAAGCCTGATACGTACTTGTGCATATATACACCAACGCCGGTACGCAATAATCGTGAATTAGAACATGAGTTAATAAAAAGTGCATCAACGAGAATGAAGAAGGTGAAATTCTACTGTACGATCTTCTTTACTGCTGCATCACTATCATGCATCAAAACACATTTTCAGATGTTCTCATATGATCCACTAATTTCATATCTTCTGCCTATATAATCGACTATGTATTTCCATCTTTCATTCTCTCTCTCTCTCTGTATCTGTATGTGTCTGTCCCATTACTTCCTATCTATTACTGAAAAAAATTATTGAACTGAAATCAGAACAGGTATGCATGTTTGCCACCTCAGGTGGTGGCGTGCAGGCAGGACACACCTGCCACCTGCAGCACCTCCTGCCCGCCACCACCCGCTGCACTGCCTTCTTGCACCTTGCGTGCCTTGGGAGTATCTACATATATAATCGCCTATGTATCTCCATCTTGCTGTATCTGTGTGTGTCCGTCCCATTACTTCCTATCTATTACTGAAGAAAAATTATTGAACTGAAATCAGAACGGGTATGCATGTATTACAACCATTGTATTGTGGATACCAAAGGCACCGGATCATTATAAAACACTCCATTTGTTCCGTTATTAACTTTCTTTTCTTACATGGCCATGTCATCGTTAGGTAAGATACAACATGAAAGTTCTGTATGTAATCAAGAAAAATATTCTGATTCTGATGGCACCACGGGTAAATCTGGAAAATGTATTTATTTCATGGATCCTTAGTTTTCTTACTTTTGAATCAAGGAATTTTAATGGGTATTATCTGGGCCCCGTTATCGTTAGATAAGATGCACAATGGAAGTCATGTATATATTAATGAAAAATATTCATTTAAAACACAATAATTCGTCGTAAATCTTCAATGCATTTATCTTTATAATAATCTCAAATTAGTCAAATCTAAATCGTGAAATTTCCACGGGAACTGGCTAGTTTATCTTATAATATCACTGTATTAGAGATAGCATTTGCTGTGTCATTTGGATAACGATACTGTGCTGTTTCAGCAAGAACTATGTGTTACACACATCAATTTCACTAATTTCACTCCTCAAATGAAACAAATACTGAACAAAGTAACCTGAATTTGAACGAACTCATTTCTGAAGAGTTATAAATATCATCGAAGCTAAACTACAATGCTTACATCGAACGGGTTACAAGCACCGATCTGAAGCTCTCGTCCGCACGTAACTAATACACCGTCAAATTCCTACTTCAAGATTACATCTACAGGATTGCCGGGACAAAATGCCTCGTCACCCTCCCTTTCTCTAAACCATGACCAAAATTTGCATTGATTAGTAACTGGAGGAACAGATGTTCAATTTTATGAAATTAAGCAGGAATCCGCAAACCCTCCAGTCAGATTCAAGCGCTGCAGCCCACGGCTCTTTCGAGTTTTTGACCTCAATTAATAGTCTTTTTCAGTGCTCATTTTCTCAAAGTTTAATAAAATTGAGCTCTGAGCTGAAGAATGTAACAAAACATGTTCAGCCCTCAATGTTTGAAAAAAATAGAAGCTGACTACTGTAGACACGTATTAATTGAAGACTGGAGGAGGATCCAGAATTATACGAATAAATTCAAATAAATATTGTTGTTTTTGGTCTCGTGCGTTTATGGCTAGAGACTTACTTAATTTCTCTAGGAATTTCTAACTGCATTGGTTTGCTCGAGAAAATTTTTCAGTTTTCGAATTGTGAATAATGACAAAAAAAATTTCTAGTAGGTTTAATTAACCAATAATTCATTTCTATAGATGTAATTTATAGGCAATCGCAACAAATTTTCTTTTCGTATTCTGCAATATCACATCTCGAAGACAATACCGAAAATCTTTCATGCTTTATCATTTTTCTCGACTGCACTTGCATTTTTTGAATGCAAAAACCTCGTACCGAGAAATTTTCAGCTCCTTATATCCTAACTTCTAAGTATTAAATGTCATTTAAGGCTTTGATTTCGACTAGAACTTTAGTATCTATATAAAGATAAACTTGCTTGCAGGCCCCCTCGACAGAAGCAAGTCTGAAGTACGATTTTGTGGCAGCAAGTCCTTGATGATGGAGGTCGGAAGTACTGCTACCCTCAGTCTGTAGTACTGTTACCATAACAGTTTGTAGTTGTTACCCTCACAGTCTGTAGAATAGAATAGAATGAGGCTATAGGAACGAACCTTCTGGCCCATTCTTGGGTCGGATAATTACTTCGATAATTATTCGGATGTTTTACCCAAGTCCCATGCCGTATTTCTAGCCGCATCAACCATGTCGGCAGCGGGATTCGAACCCGGGTCTTCCTGCTCGCAAGCAGATTCGTTCACCAGTCGACCAAGCTTACATCTACAGGATAGTAGCACTACTATACTCACAGCCTGGAGTACTGTTACACTCAAAGTCTGTAGTATTACTATGCTCACATTCTGTAGCACTGCTATACTCACATTCTGTAGTACTGCTACACTCACAGTCTGTAGCACTGCTATACTCACAGCCTGGAGTACTGTTACATTCACAGTCTGTAGTATTGCTATACTCACACTCTGTAGCACTGCTATACTCACATTCTGTAGCACTGCTATACTCACATTCTGTAGCACCGCTACACTCACATTCTGTAGCACTGCTACACTCACAGTCTGTAGCACTGCTACACTCACAGTCTGTAGCACTGCTACACTCACAGTCTGCTTAGTAACTCTCCTAATTAACTACTTTATGACCACTAGAGGGCCAGGGCTGCTAATTGTAGTACGTTCCTTAAATTTGCCATGATTTGCTCTACTTTTCTAATCTGTGAGTAAAATTCCAAGGTAGACTGGTACCATGACTGTATTACGAAAAGTGAATCATAAAGCATTTTAGGGTGTTTTGTTTACATGTGTATGAGGATATTTCATTCAGGTTTCGTTATATTACCAATATATGTTTTTGTCGTTAGTAGGTAATGATACGAAGTCCCTCAAACATTTGAAACCATTTCTAGCAACTGACAGTGTGTTCGTTCAAACTTAAAGATACAAAGAACCTAAAAATATAGTTTGAACGTGACACTTCCGCTTCTGATAACACGGACTGTGTTATGTGGTCATAATTTGTAAAAGAATTATTTCACTTATGAGTGACGCATTCATAATTTTATCAGGAAAGAGCACTACCAGATCATTAATATTGAACAGAAAAGAACCTCGCACTGCTGGGATGCTGCAGTACGCGGCTGTGGCTATCACGGCCACAAAGGAACGCTTATGAAGGCTCCACCTCAGAAGATTGATGAAGCCCATCGATGCCTGCCAATACCTGCTGATTCATAGTCTTGATTAACCCATTAAAACCGACTAATTGAACAATCCTCATTTGCATGAAGAAGACGAGCTCACCTCAGAGATTTCTTAGAGCCTTATGATGGATAGCATTCAAGTCCCGAATAAAGAAGACTTCTGCGCTTTTTTTCATTTTTTTACAGTCTAAAAAGGGCGAGAAGAAAATTTAAAATTATAAGAATTTTAGTATGAAATCAACGTCAATTTCGAGGAAAAAATTTAATCATTTGTTTCTCTTGCACCTAGAACTCAATTTTACCTTAGACACTCTAGAGTAGAAATATTTACTTGTAGAGATAAACGCACATCATAAACGTTTTAAATCTTAAATACTAGAGTAGAAATATTTACTTGTAGAGATAAACGCACATCATAAACGTTTTAAATCTTAAATACTAGAGTAGAAATATTTACTTGTAGAGATAAACGCACATCATAAACGTTTTAAATCTTAAATACTAGAGTAGAAATATTTAGTTGTAGAGATAAACGCACATCATAAACGTTCTAAATCTTAAATACTGGAGTAGAAATATTTACTTGTAGAGATAAAAGTACATCATAAGCGTTCTAAATCCTAAATACTAGAGTAGAAATATTTACTTGTAGATATAAACGTACATCATAAGCGTTCTAAATCTTAGACACTCTGGAGGAGAAATATTTACTTGTAAAGATAAACGTAAATCATAAGCGTTCTAAAACGACTTGAAAAACGTCCTTCTAGATTTTCAAAATGATACTTGGAGTACTGACACAAAGATTCAATGATTAAACACTTTACACTTTTCTTTCTTTTTAGATCTGATAAGTTTATGATGTATTTATGCAGTGATGCAATAATGATCATTAATAGAGTATAAAGTGGTTGCAAGGTATAGATGTTTGATTAAAAAATTCGAAGGTTTTTTGAGAAAAGACGTAGATAGGCATATTAATAATCGTATAATTCTACAGAACTTACTAATTAATTTAACAGTACAAGATTGAATTATAATCTTCATTCCATGTTTAGGTCCAAAACCATCCTTAAAAAACGTGAATTTTCATTACTGATTTTTGAATTTTCCAATTTTTTAATTTAGCGTAACCCGATCTAACTTGTCAGTTACAACGATAATGAAACAAACTTTTACCGAACTTTCAAATCATTTCATGACCTTATTAGGGAAATACGCACCCACATGAAAGTGGGCATTGTATGTTCTGAGAAACCTAAATGAATTAAAGGCCCAAGAAAACATCGATTAGAAATGGAAGCCTGAATACAACCACAAATACAAGGATACATTTCTAAGCACGATGATTCAGGTACTAGGATACAACTACAAATACAAGGATACAAATACCAACACGAGGATACATCTACAAATCAGAGGACATAAATACAATCACGTGGATAGAAACACAATCATACAAGAAGTGTGTTGACACTGCTGTCGACTTTAAAAATTGTATGGAATCATTTATGTCTTCCTGGTGCTGGAAGTCACGATTTCGCGAATCGAGAAATCGATGAATATTAATCCTGCTAACAAAGGTAAACGATTTATTCGAAGAAAGAAATATTGTCTAAAAGGCAAATAATTTTTTGTGAAAAAAAGTTAACAGAACAGTGAATTGAGAAAAAGAACACGCTGATTCTTAACTTTAGGAGCGTCCATGGGCTTTAAACAGACAAACTTAGCTCGATAGTCTATTAATGATCAGTAGGAACTATTGTTGAATTTACGGACACCAGAAAGAAAACTACGGAGTGCTAAGTTTTCATTAATAATCCTCTGCTGTCGGAAGAAGTGTCAGTCCTACATTAAACATATTACTTTCATATGTTCTTGTATGTATATTGTATTTGTCAACGAATCTACTGCTAAGAAAGACGCATCCGTTGGAACCAAGAAAGATAAAATCTGGCTAGAACCTTAATTAAACCGGGAGAAAGCAAGTCCATGAATAGGACAAGTATTTTGTTCTTTGTTTGAAATCAATAAAAACTCCGGTTTCTGAGAAGGGTAAAACAGTAGCGAACGAAAGACGAGACCCTGCACATGAACAACCGCGTTTTTAAGGCATTAAATTATTCAGGTACACCAGCACGTCATTTCTTGCCATGCGTGGCTGCATGTGCGTTGGCTCCCAACATATTTAGTCACTTCCTGAGGGCTTGTTCATGTCGATAGCACTGATGTTCAGTCGAGATAACAGCGAGAAATACATCTAATGCATACAGATACGAGAGTACGTAACGCTATGTGGTGTCATTGCGAGTATGAGAGACAGTCACTATCACCTGGGAACTGAAAAAATAAACAATCATAGAGTTATGTACTTTGCTACACAGAGTGTTATTAATACAATGATTTTGTACTGCGAACGCTTCCTAAGAAATTCCGTAATGTTGCTCAATTGAGATAACAACATAACTGGGTACCAAAGGAGGTATGCGCTCCTATAATTAATTTTGGGTGAGCTTCCCCTGTTACAATCAGCAGGCGATGGTCTGATGTTTGTCCTTCTTAATTAATTTTGAAGAATTTATCTGCACAACGAGCTACCTGTATCTTAGTGCTCTGAACAGTGAATCTACTCAGCATGAGAAGACATTTCGTT
>VCRD01000330.1:0-52077 GCA_006783055.1 Trinorchestia longiramus | reverse complement strand
AATGAAATTCTCTCTGATTCTTAGCACTCATGTAAGAGGTCCGGGTTGTAGTTACCGAATACAACCATTGTAGAATTAATTTTGAGCCTGTGCGTAAAGTTACGGCATGTTTATGCCACCGGTGCATAAGTCAAGAGTCTGTTTTTTGTTGATGATTCTAACTCTCTTCACAGCAAGTGTTCCAACAGAGACACTGCCGCTGAGTCGGAGTGTACATAATACCTCAGACCGTTTCCTTATTTTTTGCTTTCTCTTCATGTCTCACATTCAAAATACTTTTTCTTTACTTCATCCTCTGTACAATAATAAATGTATTGAAAATAATAAGTTGCTAAATTATCAAGATACACGTTTAAGGAGTATCTTTATTTCTTGCCACGCTCAATGTTCATCGTAATTTAAGCGTTTTCGGATGTATAGTTCTTTTTGAACGCGTTTTTCAGCTCCCCAGGCAGTGTAGAATGGGAGGAGCACAAACTTTTTTTTTGCCTCTGGTGGCTGAAAATAGAGGCCAGTTGGTGCTCCTGACACCACCTCCTTCTCCTCTACTCAGATACTGAAAGACCTCAATATTTTATTTTACAAATTTGAATGTTCTGCGTGGTCATAAAATTTGTCTTGCAATACCCTCATTAAAGAAAGCTGAATGCTATCGTAAAAATTTTCGACTTCCAAAATTTTTAAATTTTCAAAAAGTGCAATCAATTTTTTACAATCACCTTATTTGCGTTTTGAAAAGTATGAATGTTCCCGATAAATACGTTGAAACATTATCGTCCTTGTTTTTCAGAGAAAATGTGCTCTCAATTCATGTTCGTTGTTTCAAAAAGGAAAATCATAAGCATGTATAATATTGAACATTATTTATTATAATGTCGAGAAATACATCAAATGCATACAAATAAAAATATATATGTCTTTATAATATCACAGGAAATGGCACCATCAGTCTCCAGATTTTCTGACGATGATGGTAATACAGCCCACAGTTGGAGATTCCGGCGAGTGAACCTCTATCACAGATCAAAGAGATGATGCTCCAGGGGTAGAATGGGTTCACGTCGAAGAATTACTCAGAGGCAATGATTTGCTTGCGGACTGCCGAACTTTCATATTACTGTTAAAGGAACACAAATGAGGACACAAATCCCAGAGGTCCTCTTCATCTCCATCGGTCCAGAAAGTTCCAAACTGAACTTGAGCGTCTTGGTCTAGTAGAATAACTCCTTTAGTGTAGAGTGGATCGTTTTCAAGGTCGAGGGAGGCAGGAGAAGCGTCGATGATCTGCCGTAATCTTGCTTCAAGAGCTTCATTCTGGATGTTTTCGTTGATTTCGATGTCGAAGTCCACTCTCTCCAATTCTGGTTTTTGAATTCTCTTGTGTTTTTTCGTGATCGCAAAGAACGATTTTTTCAAAGCTGACTTGACAGCTTTCTTGATTTTCTGGAAGGTGATGACAGTTTTCTTCTGGGCTGAGAGAGCCATGATAGCTTTTAAGTGAGTGTCGGAGTGTACGTATGCACCTTCCTTTGAAGCAACCAGTACGAGAGTCGGGTATGTTCTGAGTGCGCTAACGATCGCAGGGTCTTATATAGCTGGAGCAGCTGTGACGTCACGGGCACGTTGTCTCTCGTGGCAGGTGTGCGCACCACGAGCGCTCCTCTGCGCGTTCGCGTTTCAGATGCCACATATCGTCAGATGAAACCCAATGAAAATTATGCGTTTCTAACGTTTTTTTAAGATTTTAGATTGTATTCTCTCAAGATGAATTTACACCTAATTTAATCTTTTTTAAAATCGGTGTATTTTAAATTTTACAACATAGCTAATGATAGAAAACGTTGTTAAAATACTACTGATGCTTCAGCTACTGGCAGTGCTTGGGCATCGTGAGAACAGAATTGGAGGCTGCGTTCCCACCGTCTCTGGAATTCGGGCGACATGTGCGGACCGAACGATTGAAAACATGAGCCTCTTCGCTCGCTCGACTTCCTCTGTCCTGTGTATCTGCGGAAAAGTGTGATCTTACTTCACCAGTTAAAAAGGAAATTCTTAAGTAAAACAATAATATGGGAGTAACATCGCATGGCTTGTCGCTTTTAATCTCAGCATGAACACAACTACACCAACTAAAGAATGTTTATATTTCATGCGAAATGACTGTCTCTGCAAGACGCTTGATGAAAATGTTGATAGTGCATTGAAAATGCAGTGGCATCCTGCGTTGATAAACCGTAAAACACTAACATACAAGTACAAACATGTCTTCATCCGTCCCATGCGCAAGGCCCACTAATCACGCGCTTCAAGTTGTCATTTGAGAAGCTCGAATTTCTTTACATTTTCTACTGAAGGTAGGCGAACGCTGCGTGACGCGTTCAATCTTGTCCGTATGGCCTCTGTCTTTAGACTTCACGCCAATACTAATATCAATGAAGCATGATTGCTATCATAGGATTTCATTTAAAGATTTGGACAGTTGATTTGAAGTTAAGGTCCATTTGTTGAACATTTTCAAATCGGATGTTAGTATTCGAAATATATTTGTTTTCCTTACTTAACTAGACATTTCAACAGGTGTGACATATGAGTGGAATTAATATTTGATTACGATTTAGAACAATTCGTGATGGTTTTTATTACATTCACGATCGGTTGTTCATCGAAACAATGACTCAGCTGAAAAAAAAAATTATTCGTCACAAAATTAGAAATCATCTTTACCATTGCTAGTTTACCTCAAAAATTCGAATTACAAGCTCAGTACCTTCAATTCTTCGAACTAAAAGCAGGTACAAAATTCGGAGCAGGTAGAAATTTATTGTTCAGTCCTAACGGGCGCTGCTGGAGCAGCCCTCTCCTTCAGTGGCTGAATTTCAGGTGCCTGCAAGAGCTCCACACTTCCCTGCATGAACCTGACAAGTGCACTGAGAAAATAAAAGCCCAAAGTCCTCGCCAGACGACTGATTCAACTTCAAACGTGGATTCAAATTGATTTCTGATATATTTCTAAAATCAATAGCAGTGCAATGTTCCCTTCATATTTAGGAACTAATTTTTAATTTCATGTGTATTGTCCGTTTGTTTCATTAATGTTTAATTAATTAAACATTGGTATGTTTATCATATTCAGTACGCTATTGAAAAACAGGCTCTTTGTCGGACAAAATATCAGTAAATGTAAGAAAATGTATTTTTGAGATATGCGTTTAAATAAATCAAGTACCCATTAATAAAATAACTTGACGTAATCTTTTACATAAACATTCCGAAGTTATAAAAAACGATACCAATTTGATCTCTACTATAAGTTGATTATTTTTCCAAAGCTTTATAAAATAATTGTTTAATATTTAGTAATCCCATTAGTGTTTTAAGTCTCTTCATGTGTCTTGATTAATTCAAACATATAAATCAAATCGAGTTAATTTTAATAAAAATCCAGTAGTAAAAATCCTACGACCGGGAAACTTTAGAGAAAACGACAATGCTAATTAATTCACTCAGAAATCAAATGGAGTTATTAAAAACATGAATCAATAAAAACATTTCTCAATTTACTGACTATGAAGAAAACTATACAAAACTTTTGTTGCATCACTGATGAGGTATTTGTGAGGGCACGAAAAGAATGGGAAGGAAGTCAAAATTTAGACCAGCGGCAGCAACACACGTGCTCGCCACTCCTAGTTCCCACATTCCATCCACGCTCTAATTCCCGTTCCCGCACTCACTTGCAGCTGCTGCTTCCTGCCATGCTCCCTAATTACGATAGAACCCTTCAACTGCACTCTAGGTTCCCATTCCTGAATTCCTACTTGGAACATCTGTTGCCCCCATCGTCGTCCGCATTCCAAAGTCAAGGCATTCCCAGTGCGCCTGTTGCTGCAAACCACCTGTGGTGCTCGAGGGAATTCCTATTCCAAGGTAAGTTAAAGTCACGCGTACAAACACACGTTCGAGTGATCTAAACTACACGAATGTTCTGAGACAAGTCTTTAGCAAGGCCATGCTATCTTAAATACGTATTTTGGCAGGACTCTATCAAGGCAGATAACTAAACACATACGAGTTTATTTATGGAGATGCCTATGAACGGATGTAAATAAATATATGTATCTGTATCAAAGTATATACTGTATGCAACCAGTTATAGCAAGTTCTTTTCAATGATCGTTGTTGAAAAGAATGAATTAAGCACCAACAATCACACTATTTGAATCCTCTGTTTAACTATAATATTAATATTAACAAGAATGATTCGTAACCTTATTGACTATTATGCTGTACTGTTTTCAATTATCTATCATAGGTTCCAAGTTTTGGAATTGCCATTAGCTAATCATATTTACTGCATAACCTTAACTCTGCATCTATGCTTGCACAATCCATCGTGTGTCCCAACTACGGTCTGCTCCATGAACGTTTCCATTTCCTCTAAGTAGAATTCATTGAAGGAATTTTCAAATTCTCTTCCGGTTACTCACTAAAGTCCCGTAGCTTGTACCACGGACTGACCTCTGTAACGTCCATCAGCGTTTGACACCCCCGACGAAGGTGCGGACACGGACCAGGTTTCTGCGCGGGCGTCGGATTGTCCGTGGGAGAGCGGCACGTTCCCAGGAGTCGAGGCAAGGCTTTCCTGTAATCCGAAGCTCCATCCGCACTGCTGGACGCTCTGACCAGTGAGCCTTCATTTTCAAACGGTACAAGTGTTCATGAGAACAATACAATTATTAAACGCACGAAGTGTCCTAACCGTTGGTGAAGCCACGTTTTAGGTAATAACATGAGAATAAAGTATGCACTCATGTAGTTACATGTGAGTATAATTACCATCGCAAATAAAGCAATTAGGGATACTTTAATTGTTTCAAGAATAACTGCAATTTGTTGAGATTTTTGTGAATCCGACAGCCATATTCGACATGACGATTATTGTGCCATACTTTCAACAAGTCTTCCATTTCCACTATCTCGACTGCCTTTTGTTTTTCTTTTATTTCCTGCTGCTAACAGCTCTACTAATGTTTTGGACTTGCGAGCTTGGTTTAGCAGCCCCAGTAGATATATCTGTCTACAAATGCGTACATTTTCATTTGTTGCCTCTTAAGACAATCTTTAAACTGCAACTACCTGGAGAATTTTGCTCCGATTTGAATTGATAACAAAAGTTGGCTAGCTTAATATTGGATTGCCCAAGTAAGAAGTATACATACTACACACAAAAACTATGCCCTTACTTAAGCTTTTTGGTCAAAATCAGAGTTTCATAAAATATGATGTAAAACTTAAGTAACGATTTTGGTCAACCAAAAATTACTTTACCGGAGTAAATTTGGTCGAGCATTGTAAAATATAGAACTTTGCAATTTACACCTACCATGTATCTTTGAAAATACTTTCATTTTTTGCAAAGTATTCGATAATTATACAATATTTGTTTACGTTTCTTCATATATCACTTGACACATAATCAGATGTCTAAATGCGATGAAATTTTTTAACTTAAAACTCGTTCGATTAATGGATAAAATGTAGGGGGTATAACTACGAGTATTTAAATAGTTTGTTTCCTATCAATGTCTCAAAATCTCGTGGAATTTCGTGTAAAACTCAGGAAACAACTGTAGACAAGAAAAATACTTCACTAGTGTAAATTCCATCCGGAATTGTATCCCAAATTCATAATTTACACTCCCGTGTATTTGGCGTGATGTATTCAATTTTCTGACAATTAATCGTTAATTCAGCAGTTTTTGTTCGTGTTATGGAAGCTATCACATCACTCTCTCACCTGAAATCACATGCTTCCCACTTTTTAAGTTGCACGAGTTTCATGACCGATAGCTGATGAAGGTATTAGTGTTCAGTTCCTCTGTCTACGTGGTAAATATATAACAAAACATTTTGCATTAAACAGTTTCGAAATAAAATCAAGCCGAAACGAAGTTGAACTTTTTTATATATATTTGTTTTGTCAAAAATAGTGAAAGTCCGACGTCCAATAATGTTTCTGCAATCATGTACTCTAGGAGTTGATGAACACAACTTCGTCATATTATAGAATTCTATCAAGTTCTAGTTTTGAAGAGTTCATATCAGAGAAACTTTCATCAGTGTCTGTTTTTGGTTTTTGCGGGGTCATCAGTGAAGAAAAGTAGCCGATGATGTTTTAAAGATATAATGTTAGATATCAGTGCCTACTGGCAGTTAATAATACGCTATATTTATCAGTCTACAACTTTGAATTCAGATTTATTTCAAAACGCCTTGGTAGAAGGGCGAGAGGGTAGTCCTGTGGTATAGTAACACATATTTAGCCATTTCTCCTAATTTAGGTTAGCGTGGAACATTTCAAGAATACAACCTGTTGTTACAGCACACAAATGAACAAAGCTTTCAATCTGAACAATTTTAACACACTTGTAATTTCAGTATGTATACTACCAGTTTCGAGGTGAATTTAAATATACATCAAATGCTAAGAAATTCATAGAAAGATCGTAAAGAGTAAATTATGTTATGAGTCACTTGAAACCCGTGAAAGAAATTTTGCAAGTTTATCAAGGAATTATCAAAGTTTGAAAACGATCTCTGTTCAATTGGAACTATAATTCTTGAATTATTTTGGTTCAGAGATTGTTATGTTGGAGAACAATTCGGAGATCATTACATACATACTTACAGTGTGTTGTATTGTACATTGAATTTTCTTGTGAATTTATGAAGGATTTCCGTTTTCAAAAGAAAGTGTCTCTGGTAGATGTAACTCAGGACTCACATTGTATGGTTTCACAGAGTTGATGAATAACAATAATATTTACATTAACTAAGAAACATTTAGAAATATTGACTTCCATGCGTACTGTGTATCAACTAGTACTCTAACGCCACAAATATGTGTTAGAAGCACAATAAATTTGTAATCGATCCAGTATACTTTGATCTTTATTTTTTCGATTTCTGACAATTTTATACGTGCATAAATTAATAAATCAAATTTATGTTTCGGCTGTATTAAGCTGTGAGATAATACATCTTAATTCTAGCACGTTGTCCTCGCCGCCTTGCGAACGCTTCCGTCGCTGGTGAACACCAAGAGGCTGTTGAAACTTGTGTCTTCACCTCATCAAAGGCGAGCGGACATTCATCAGTTCTGGCAACGGAAGAACAAAGTATCACAACAGATCCTATTTCCATTTTTTATGCGAGTTGGACGTAGTTGAGCTGCAAATTGTTCTCCGCACTCAAACCGTAAAACAATATCCTGTTAGGAGACACTTTTTTCTAGCGTGGTGTTGAAATTTTCGAAGGGGACTTCGGCACCTTGAACTGAGTAACGGAAATGCGGGGTACGGAAAAGCCAGGGGTAATTTGTCGAATTCTATTCATTCGAACTCAAACCAAACTCCTTAGCAACGCCATGTACCTGTATGGATACATGCAGACATACAAGGGATTCTAAATATTGGAGGCAAAATACGTGCTTTATGATCATAATATGAATTGATAAGGTACTTCCAAAAGCAGGAACATCAGCTCGCATGTTAAATGCACCTCACTCAATTCACGCCAATCATAAGTGTTATAATTTTTTTATGCAAACAGTGTTAGTTCTATGTATCGGGAACTTGTATTAGTTTTCGTATTTTTGTTTTTTGAACCAAAATGTGTAAATGCTGAGTTAGTAAAGTTTTGAATTTTGCTGTGTAAGTCATCGCACAAAAGTGTAAATGATTTCAATATTATCTGGTTTCCTGTTTAATGAAACATGCTCGTTTCGCCAAAAAAATATATTTTGATGTTCTCTTTATTTTTCTATTCCGAATTCAAAGCAATTTGGTTGTGAGCCGTTTTTTGAACTGTTTTCCTGTGAGATAAGAGACGGGAGCTTCTAAAGCATGTTTAGACTCGGCCCGTCCTGCATCAACAGTCTTATCGTGAAGTCTTCCCTGGGCAAACACGACGGCGTCATTGGGTAGTTTGTACCAAGCTGTTTACGATGTCCTTCCCACCGGAACCATGAAGCTGCGACGCTTGTGTCGGGGGAAATAAGGATGTTTTTTGCCTCCGTAAAGTAATCGAGTTCTCAGTATAGTTGACAAAGCTAATCGCTTTGTTAGTTATGATTAACAAAGATTGGTCATTGAACAAAAATACACAAGACTAGCTGAACTTTTTCAGGAAGTTAAATGTTATGCTGAGCTGGTAGGTAAGTGTACCTGATGACAGTTTCAATATACCCACCTGTCTTTGTAGTTATTTTCTTTTTGAGTGACAGCTCGCCGATAAGTTTTGTTATTAATTCTTTGACTCCCATCCATCTCAAGGTCTCCCACACCTTACCTCATGCGTTAGATATTTAGACTAGACAGCTTGATATCTCGTATCAACTTTATTTTCCTAAAATTGACCTTCATTGATTATACATCCAAGTACTAAAATTAAGTAAGTTGCTATGGTTTGGCCCCAAATCTTAAAAAATAGCATTCTCTTATGTATAGATGATTTCACGTGAACCCACAAAATTCTTCAAAAATCAAAATTACCGTCAAGTTCGAACATGAACAAGACGGAGCCCACAAAGTGGATTTGGGTCACAATGTGCAGTTTTGTGTAAGGCAACACTTCCGCAGATGGCAGGTACAGGATATCTGTATAGTACGCATCTGAAGTAAGAAGCCGAAAATAATATATTTACGTATATTACAGTACTCACATTAAGTGACATAAGTAGTATAAGTGACAAACACTATTATGCAGGTGATGTAATTGACAAGCACTACTGCACAAGTGACTAGCACTTTTACACAAATGAGAAGCAGTGAAGAAAGTTCAAAGAATGGATGAGCTCGTTCATTCACCGTGTATGCAGGTCCAGCATACATGTAAATCCAGGTCACATGTAGGTCCAGTTCACATGTAAATCCAGTACACATGTAAGCCCAGTAAACATGTAAATCCAGCACACATGTAGGTCCAGTACACATGCAGGCCCAGTACAGATGTAGGCCCAGTACACATGTTGGTCCAGTACACATGTAGCTCCAGTACACATCTAGGTTTAGTTCATCAATTCACGAAAAATTAACTTGCCGAGCTGGTAACTACTGTTCCTGGAAGATATTTTTTTTGAGTGTATGAACGAACGATTCTTTCTTTAAAGTAAAATGAATATAATTCGAGTTTAGTTCATACCAGTAATTCGATGTAACCAGTATCCAGCGTGTATTACAATTGGAATGCCAATATTCCTGTACGCACAAGAGATTTTTCACCTATGGAAGGTAGGACAATAGAAAGTAACATCATAAGACCAATTCAGTTCCCAGGGTGTTCGGAAATATAATTAAAACATCAAAGGAGGAAACTTATACTTAGTATACTAATACATTGTACACTATGAGTATGAGTGATATTTTTATGGACTGCGTATGTGCGTGTGAAAGTGAATGAGAAAATGTGAAGCAACTGTAGGAGTGAAACCATACCTTCGTTCAAAAATATTAATCTCCTTTATTCAAACCACACATTTTTCGGCGAGTTGAGCGAGATGATGCAATACAATTGTTTCATAAATTTTATGCATAAAAATTGAAGTAAAGGTTTCTGATAAAGAAATTACCTAAATAAACTTCCTAGACTGCCATGTCCTAAGCCTACTTGATCTGAAGCATGCACAGTAAGTTACCAATAACGAACAGGTATAGTTATCTAATTTATAACTCCTATGTAGCAAGAAATGTTCAACTATGATAAAACAGCAGATGAATTTGTTTTACTGGATGTGTTCACAATATGCTTAATTTGAGGTATCACCTCGAAATAAGTGATGCGTCAGCAAAGTGACTCATGGAATGGAAGCAATCAGGATTTCCAGCCAGATGAAAAATCAGACTTAAAATGTTATGTTTAACCTCACTTATTATTTTGAATGTAAGCAATTTTTTAAAAAGCTATGATTAAAAATTCTTGTCCCTCAAGTGATTTATTGAAAATAAATGAGTAACATAAACAACAGCTTGAAAATTGATTGTTGTTCGTATAACAAAAGAATAAATATAGTAGAAATAATTGATGCCTTTAGGTACTTTTTCTTTACTGCATTTAAAATATTTCAAGGATCCAAGAAAAAATTCCAACCGTAGAGATCTCGATTGTGTCGTTAGTTGCATCAATGACTTTCTTTAGAGTAACTCCCGAGCAAGCCTTGTCTTTTATCCAGGATTTGAGGATTTTCGAGTCATTTTATTTTCCTCCAACAATGCTCTTATTGTACCCCAAACAGTTGCTTTTCAGAAGTCAATCGGAGTCCTCAGACAGTGTAATCGAGCTGTTCGTATTTCATGCGAACACGTTCCTCGTCTGGCTCTGGCTGTGTGCGTTGCTGAGAACACAATGCATCTGAAAAATTCCAAGTTGCCTTAATGATTGGAATCATTTGAGCTAAAATTTTCATCGAAAGATGGCATAGTTTGGGGTGGTTTCTTCACTGGTCTACAGACTATGATATCAAAAAGTATAGCAGGGCGGAATTTATTGCAGAAACAGTGAATTATTGCTGAGTGCACATTTCATAGGCAGTATACATTATTACGATACAATATTAAGAGGCCTCCAAATGAGTAATGCAGTAGAATTGTATATATTCATCGTCACATTAGAACGACAAACACGGACAGTAGTCCGTAGCGAAATACATTAAGCTTCTAGAGGCAGCCAATTGACACAATTTGCTACGCTTTTCTTAAAAGGTTTCTCATGGAAATGAACCGTAACCGTTTACTAAAATCATTTGTTCCAGGGAAACTTGAAGCAACTCTACGCGTGGTCTACAAAGACGTTGATGAAGTTGAGGTCTCAGGAGTAGCCAGCGCGGCAAATCGATTTCTTACCATCTTGGTTAATGAAGTGAACTGGAGCACAGGCTCATCAGTATGCCATACTAACTTCTTGTTTATGGAATGAATTAGACCTTTCTTTTATGTGTGTGACTGGGGCTCAGTGCTAGGAGACTTTTTTAGGGTGTTTCTAATCAGGTTAATTGTCACCAAGGAGTGATTTTACCTGAAAAGCAGCAAGCTCACTTTTAACACGATCATTCTTTTTCAAAAGCAAAGTCAGCCTTCAGTATTGATCGTTTTCTTTATTTAGCATGACAGATGCGCTGTAGCACTTTATTCATCACTGTCGACGCAAACTGACCTTTGAAGAGAGGTCGCAATCGATGAAAAATTATTTTAAGTGTTATTTTTCGAAAGCTTAGTCTGCTTTTTGGGCAATGTAAATAACATTACGTCTTTTTACTTTATATGAAATATCATGGTAATGTGGTTATGGTGAAGAGTTTTAGTTACATAGAGCTGCAATCCTACATATTATACTGTGGTATCCAGTTAGTTGATCGCATGCCTGTAATATGCAGCCACACAGGCATTTTCGCACTCAATTCATTACTATTCAATTTTGCCGAGGACGAGCACATGTGCATATACTGAGCACACTCTAAAAATAAAGTTTAAAAATATCTTGTCGTTCTGTTACAGCAAAATCAAAATTATACTTCATGACTGGAAGATAAAAATCTTTGAAACTAAACCATGTAAAGCTAGCATGGCCCTATGTATACAACAATATTTCTGAAGAAAGCTCGTTGTGAGAGTTGCAATGTTAACTCTTCCTTGAGAGTTATTCCCTCTCAATATTTCTCCTCTCAGCGTCATGAAGAGCTAATGTCACAGCTATCAAAATTCCAACCTATATGTATCATTGTGATGCGAGTATTTTATACTTTGGGTGATCAGTATAGTACAATAAAACAATATTACTACTGTACTGAAGCATGCAACCAAACCAGGGTTACGTAAACATTATGTTAAAACTGAATTCCAATGAAATGAAATCGTAGCGAGCTCATTGAGTTTAACATTGTTTAATTTTTGAGCGCCTACAAAAGGGCTCATTATTATTATATTTTATAATGCAGCCTTGAAAGTCGTTTTATTAAGGGAATGTAACCATGAAGAAAACGTTAGGCACATTAACATCATATAATTTACCGTAACAATCTAGAAACTTTAACGGTTAGCGTTATATTTCCTCAACTTAACTGTATAGAAACTTTACGTATTGCGACATAATTGTTCGTATTGTTAAACGTAAGAAATGCAACGGTGCAGAAAGTATTACATTCAGTGTCATTGTATTCTCGAAAACAGTGTAGAAAGTATTAAGTTAAGTATTATTACGGAATACTTTCACGATAGGATTACGTACTTTAATGTATTTAGTGTAAGAGGATATAAACTATTCATTAGATTTGGTTAAATTTATTTAATAAACTGTTCAGATAACGCTCAAATAAAACCACTGACCATTTCCTGATTTAAAAAAAACGAGTTCTACTTCTACGCGTTGCGGGTTGCAGCGCTCCATGTTTATGAAGGAACCTTTACTAATTAACTTAAGACTGTTTCTAGAGATTCCGACTTTATGCTTAATTATTATTGAAGAAAGTTTAATTTGCCTTATTCACAACCTCCACCGTTCACATTCATGAAAAAATTTTAGTAAAATCTATCCAAAGCCTCCAGAAGCTCAACTGTAATTGTTTCAACTCACAAAAAAGTGATGCAGTGATAATTTTTCTGGAAATATATATGCACGCACAATATCAGGACTTTGAAATATTAATTTGTAGTCCACACTCTCCTTATACCGTTTACTCCAACAAATGAGGAGTTCTTATTCATATTGTTTGCTGTACAGAGCAAACATTGCATCGCTACACGCGTTTGCAAGCGGTCAGCCACACTGCGTTAGTTTTTAAGTATTCTCCGTAATGAGAATGACTCGATCAATTACTTATTATTTCTAATTCAAATTAGAACTTAAATTTTGAGAGACATGTAAGCTTTCATTTGTTTTCACCATAGATTTTCCAGTAAAATGCTCAAATTAGCTCAATTTATTACAAGCAACTGAATAAAGTAATTATTTTACCAAAGCAGAATAAAATTGAACTGAGAAGTGTCTTAGCTTCTGAAATGAAAAGAAATATGTTCAAAATATAAAAAAAAATATTTCGTTGTCCTGGAGAAGTATGATTGTATTGAAGGTAGAATGATGTAACTTGCAGTTTGAAATCTAGCAAAATAAATTGAAACTAGGCAGTGCCATAGTTTGAACATAATAAAAAATTCTCGGTTTCTGCGGTTGAATTATTTGAGTGAAGCCGCAACATTCCTGCCGCTCGCTGTGCTGTCTCGATGCGTTGACCATCATGAGCCTCTCTTACCGCAACTGTAATGACTGCGCGCAGCCTCACACTACGCTTTTATTTTACAACACACTTTTCGGTTAGAACTTTGTCGGGAATGGAATGTTGAAGCTTTGTCTGTACGGCGAACACAGCGTTCAGGAATGACATTTGATGGCTTTGAGGAAAATGTTATGATTATTTCAAAAGAAAATGAGTGTGGTTAATTTGTACTGGCACGGCCGACCTATTCATTTTTTACAGAGTAAGTCGTAAATACTTGGTAGTGGAATCAGTAACTAGTTCGTGAGGTATTCAGTAGAGAGATAGAAACTCTTATGGCTCTATTTTTTGCAAGAAATACTTCGAGTGCAGGACAGGGCCCATTGACTAAAACCAATTTAACACGTTAAGTGCGGTTGCATAGCCAGTTCAAATCTTTACTTTGTACATACAGCCACTAGAAAGCTTTGAAAAGTTACAGAACCTAACCTAAATGACCCACCGGTGGGTCACTTCGCACTTAACGTGTTAATGTTCTAGGGAAAGAAACTCATAAACATAGCTCAATTCTTATTTAATATATGCGATTGATGATATATGAAGATTCCTCATATTGAATTGTATTATCAATATAGTAGGTAATTTCTTCTATTTTACGTTCCAGTCCTCGTTCAAAATAAAAGTCTTTGATCCCGTAGTAGTTTCCAACAACAAAATGAGCAAAAAGTTGTGAGTTTAAAGAGTTCTAATGACTCCTGAATTTCAAACATAAGCTCCACAAGCTTTGTGGAATGGAGGATGCCCCGTTCATTAAGAAAGGTAGGTGGTTCAATTGTGCATACTCTTTATCATATCCTTTTGTTGAAGATTGCACCGATCAAAGCTTTGTTGAGGGGATGTTACGCAGGCATTGAAGTGGAGATCAGCGAGAGTCTCCCGCTGCAGCCACGCAGAAAAAGGCATTCATTGAAGAATCGTCAATCGAGATTACTTCTCACGGTCCCTGTTGTGATCATTAGGTAGCTTGCACGCTGGAGTATGCATGACGACGCAGTATGGATGGTTTTCTACGTGTGAATGATCGATATTCCCTACTCCTCTGGAATGATAAAAAATTCTTTTGGTGTGCCTCTGAGAAAATTTAGTTCATGTTTGCTCGTTAACACAGTCAATATTTCATCCAAGTTCTCGGGCCTCACATGAATTAGGTCATTCTTTTCAGTTTGTTTTATAAAACTTCAATAATGTACTTAAAGTTTAACCAAAGCAAAAATACAGAAAGAAAACGTATTCGAGCACTTTTGGCACCCATGGAATTATTGTACGGTTAAAGTAATGATAGTTAGAGAATAAACGCAGCATTCATGAAATCAATGAAATCATTCCATCGTATATTTCCGGTCAAACAGGTTTCTCATTAGCCATTGCCTTATCGCAGCTCACAACTGCTCTCATTCGTGTGCATTCACTGCCGGTATTTTATTTCCTACATTCAAGAAAATCGAAGTTTCCTCGAGGCCTATAAAGCTTTGTTGGGTGGTCTATAATAATTGTTCCCAAACCAGTTCAGAATCCAAAGTTCATTTAAGGTCTTTGGAAGTATTCACTATCGAACATTGATATTACAAGGAGAGGCTGGACACGCCTTTAGTTGCATTAGTTTCAGTTTAGGGCTGCCGGTTCGAAAATTCGCCTAGAGAAACACAAAAATGAGTAAATTTGGAATTTTGCTCACATAAACGCTGTGTTAGAAGACATAAAACGTTGAGCTTTCAAACATAAAAAATGAAATATATTTTTGATTTTTGTTATCACACAACACGAATGAAAACAGTAGAGTTTGTCATTGCGAACTAGGTAAGTCAGAAGGTACAAAAACGAATAGAATTCACAATTTGATCTTTGGTTATTAGAAATCCACGGTGTGCAGATAGCACCATAGTAAGTATCATCTTTAATGCTGGACAACATTGAAATTCAAACACCATAAATAAGACGTAGGTTACTTGTACACCTTACTCGCTGATGTACTGTGTTGCAATTTTCTGGGTGATAAAAGCTTTAAAATTAGATTCCAGAATATAACATAGAGTTTTAAGGAAATATTCACTATTCATTGAAATTTACTTATTATCCTTTTGCAGCCGTGTACAGAAACGTTTTTTCTGTACATACATACTACAAGCTCACTATATATATAACCTGGCGATGGCGTTCCGAAGAGTTTTCTGCTATTCGTGGAAATACATAGAACTTAGAATCTGATTCTGTAGAATTTCATTCTGTGGTCACTTTCCCCTTTTTTCTTTTACTGGCACGGCTGGTAAAAGCTGTAAATTTTGCAATTATATCACAAAATAGTAAATCGATTGAAGCAAAGGTAAATTTTGCGTGTGCTGCCACCAGGCGACAAATACAGTCGTAGTTGTGAGATGCTTGAAAATAAGAGCAAATTCACCATATTGTTATTATGAGATAAAGTCAGAGATAGTAGCAAAGCTCAGTCATTTTTATCCATGCATGGATAATTAATTTAAAAAAAATTGAAAAATAACTGTATTAACTTCTCTACTCGGTACAATGCATACGAGCGGCGTGTTATTAAAGTAGTACACGATGTTCTAACGAAAAGCAAATTAATGACATTTCAAAGGGAAATAAAAGTGAGCAAATGCTTCTGACGCAAGCGAGGGCTGAAGGTGATGAGCGGACGATGCAAGTTAGACACGAGGCCAGGCATTACTTGAGTGATGTTCATCCTACACAATGATGTTTGCTTGTGATGCCAAGTGAGGGATCCAAGGATGTCTTGTGAGGGATACAAGGATGTCTTGCGAGGGATGCAAGGATGTCTTGTGAGAGATGCAAGGATGTCTTGTGAGGGATACAAGGATGTCTTGTGAGGGATGCAAGGATATCTTGTGAAGGATGCAAGGATATCTTGTGAGGGATGTAAGATAACAAGGAACTGACAAGTTAATTTCATAAAAAAGTGTTGTGTTTCATTAGCAAGGAACTACATGCTGTATGAAATATGTACAACTATGGTTAACGTTTGGTTCAACTTGATGTGTCGTTCATGCACTGTACCGGCGCTCTATCATTATTTGTCCTGACCGTACGTTGGAGATAAATATTCTTTGCAGTTACTTTTCATCGTTGTTTGTGAGTCACGTAACTTTCTGACTGATAACGAAGCTCGTAAAGTTGAAATCTTACATAACGGACTGTACTAGCAAGGCTGAAACCGAATTATGCTTACTCGATCATGTCAAATCATTCACAAAAACTCTAATTATAGTCACGAAAATTGATAATAAGTATAATTTCAATAAAAACTATATCAATGATAAGTGAAATATTGTATTTTTGGTTATAAACTGAGAAAAGGGTCAGCTCAAGTCCCTCGGAGTTAACCTTCACTCTCATAACGAACTTTTTTCAGTGAGTTGGTGATGGACGGCAGCCAAGATTCACGAGGGCACCCACTTGACCCGTGAACTGAGGTGTGTTGATGTTGGGCGGTGTATGTATCTTGTACACAAAACCGATGCGCGTGTGTGACGGAAGGTGCGGCTCTGAGAGCCGGCGTGTGTTGTGTGAAGAGAGCTGTTGCTTGAACGGCGATTGATTCTAAAAAATGTTCTGTTAAGAGTATGGCAAAAAAACACCAATCTTGATAAATAGATACTTTTAATAAACCATGTTCTATGTGTCTGTTTTTAGATAATATTTTCTTCAAATAGATGTACTAGTTTCTATACATTATTAGTTTTTTCACTGGAAGGAGTGAAGAAAATTGGGCCTTCGCGAAACCGTTTCTCTCTCCAAGTGTTTCAAAATCAAAAAGCTCTGTGAGCTCGTCTATGTTCTGAGAAAAGATAAAATGAAAAACTATATACTTTAGGCCTTAATTAAAAGCCTAGAATGCATGTCAACATAGAAAAAAATCATTAGAAGTTTACCCAAGTTGTTGGTATGAAAAACATAGAATATTAAAAAATACATTCCCCTCTCTTTTTTGCACTCACATTACATTAACTGGTGCCTTCGATTTCATTCCTCACAATATACAATTAGGTCTCATTTCACTCCAAAAAGTAAGAAGATTTTTGATTCTCAAAGTATTCGCACGTAGATGAAGAATAACAATTAATAACACTTGTTATCTCAAATACCACATTTTCCCCAAAAAAATTAATTTTAATCAAACAATTAATCTCGTCATCTCGGATACAACACTTCACAATATACAATTAGGTCTCATTTCACTCCAAAAAGTAAGAATATTTTTGATTCTCAAAGTATTCGCACATATATGAAGAATAACAATTGATAACACTTGTTATCTCAAATACCACATTTTCCACAAAAAAAATTCATTTTTAATCAAAAAATTAATCTTGTCATCTCGGATACAACACTTTTTGTAAAGAAATGATCACTTCCAATCATCCAATTCAAATTCTCTCCCAGAAGGGTTGAACACATGCCAATCCCAAAGACCATCTGTGAAGAATTTTACGTCTGACGAATTGGCTCAGAATTCGTGCTGCGATCGTTTGAGGGTGGCTTTTGACAAACTCCCTAAAATACAAAGAGCAAATAAGCTCTTCAATCCATCAAAGCGTGTGCTTATTTTCGAAGCATTTATCAGGGTCTGCTTATCGTGAGTTTCCCAGGATTTGGCTTCACTAATGACAGACACCTGGACCCGTTTCATCGTAGCATTAAAGTATCGTGCCACGACCATTAGGCTAACCATTAACCTTTTTAACCCCTCACGCATAACACGCCTCGTGGGCTAACCTGTAATGGGCAAACTGAGACTAAGTGTGATAAGCACGCCTACGTGAGCCTCCAGTCCACTCCTCACGAACACCTTTCAAAATACTGAAAAGAAAAGGGTATTTCTTGATATTTTGTGGTGGACAGGATGCAAGCATTGAAGCCTTTTGTGGCATCTTTTAAACAACATTATCCCAAAGCTGCATCATCTTCAAGCATCTATAAAATTGGGCAATACTTTTCAATTTAATCCAATCAGTGTTTTTTACAAAACTTCTTTTGATACATGCCGATGTTATGGCGAAATTTGGACAAAATCGCTACCCCAACATTTCAGCTGTAATGTCGGAACAGTCATAGTTCTTGCTGGAACCGTAAATTTTATAATATTTTTCACAGTCTTATGTCTTCAAAACTTATAGTTCTGTTACAGAAATACAAACGATGACACAAGTAGTGTATCACAATGTTTAAAGCTTCCCTTCCTCGGCAGTAGCTGGCAAGTGTCGTGCTCACTTTGCGTCTAATGACCACACGAGAAAAGAAGCCACGCTTGTCTAGTATTAATGGCTAAGGTCGCTGTTTTTCGTCAATATACGCTTCGATTTTAGCCCCAGGAGTGGCGGTGCTTGGAGGTGCAGGTCAGGTCGTGTCTCGTGTTGTTGCTGCGTCTCCATGCGCGTGTTTGCGGCGGTCGCCTCGAGTCGCTGCCAAGTGTCAGGTGCGGTGCGACAGTTTCTAAGGGCACTGGGAAGCCCTGCTTCAAACTGGAAGCTAACACCCGTGAGACAGGCTGTTCTGGTAGTTACAGTTTCCTTGAGAGACCAGTAAGTGCGTAGGATCAGTTTTACTGGATGACAGACAAGCATTGCTTCAACACATATTGCTTAGGTCGGAGAAAGTGTAAAGTTCTCCTGAATTAGAAAAACACAAATCAAAAAGAGCTGTTTGTTTTCGAACTCTAGTTTTTGTATTTTTTGATCAATTATGGACATTCTAATTTCTGTAATTCCAGTTATTTTTAAAAGAACGTATGAACAACTTTATGGAAGGATGAAGTCTAGAATCATTTCAGCAAGACCTGCTGAAGATCTTCATAATCTAGATTTACTGAAATGAATGAGGACTTGTCAGCGATGTTTCAAGTTCAGGGAAATATACTGGCAAGTGGCATACAGTTATCCATAGACTGAATGATGGTTCTCCATGAAAGTATCTCATTCAGGACGGTCAGCACATAACGATAACATGTACTCGTATTAACACGTTTGTTGCGATTGCCTAGCCGGTGCAAATCTTTACTTTGTAGGTACTCATAATCACTAAAAGACGGAAAAAATTACAGAACCTAACCTAAGTGACCCACCGGTGGGTCGCATCGCAACAAACGTGTTAAGAGACATTTTCACTCTTCTCATACAAAAAAAATGTCATCGCCCTTAAACTGTAGACAAACGTTTGCTGAAACTAATAAAGTAATCTGAGATCAAAGACTGAAATATAGTCAGTATGAAATTAATTATCATCAATTAACTCTTTTGCTTTCTCCCCCATGAAGTCATCTGAAGTTTAAATCATTGAGCAAAATGACTAAGTACTGATTTCTATCATTCTTATTATAAATATTCTTTCTATAAAACCAAAATACTAAATTATGTACGAGTACACAGGGATAAGAGACTGGCATATTCACATTCTGTGAACTTTTTTTCATCATTATGTAATCCCGTAAATTCGAATTCTACGATTTTATTCAAGATTTTGTTACGAAAAGAAATTTCAAATTCTTACACTTCAATTCTTCCTCCACACGTTTATTACGTTTAGGTAAACTTTTATTTCTCCGTAGAGAAGACGCTTTGATTTTACTGTATGCGCTCCCTTCATTCGTATTTTCCAATAGTCTGGTTTCAGGATGAATTGAAGTCTATATTTTTTAGTTTACCGTCGGGCTCTTACACGTGCGTGACCTAAACTCTCCAGTTTCTGGGAGAGGTCTGTTGTTATTCTCGATTTTTAGAGTCGTAGGGAGTATTGTTTCAAAGAAAACGCACTTTGGAAACGTAGGGTTTGTTTCAGCCCTAAATAATGAGCAGTATATTGAATTTCCAAGTCTTGAAATGTTTGTCTTCTAATTCACTTATTTGTATTCTGTCATTTTTGAGTGACCTATATGTAATCGTTTGAACTCGTAAACAGCTTATTTCTCCGTGTACTGTTTGAATTAACATTTGTCGAGGATTCCTCAAGACAGAACTGTTATGAACTAAATGCTCAAAATTCAAATTAGTGCGTGTAAACGTATTTCAAAACACGTGGTGTTGTTTACATGAAACAAAGCGGCCACGCGCAAGCCCTCGGACGCTTCACTGCCTGCACGCTCAAGTCTCACTTCACTGAAATTAGGCTCACGAGGAGCAGATCCCCCAGTCTAAAAAAAGTAAGCAGCTCTTTTTGTGAAGAAATCACGAATGACTTAGGATGCACAATTTTTAGGGGTGCCAGATTAATGAAATTAGAATAGTATGGTACTAGAGTACATATACGTATATTGATTTTCCGAAATTTATAAATTGCAAGTCTGTTATCGGAAAACTTTCACTGTTTGATCGCTAAACTGCCGCATTCGTTAAATCTCAATCAAACTTACTCTTGAAAAATATTCATTCTCGTACGTACTCAAAAGTTTATTGTAACCTAGAACTGTACATTTTTTTAACTTTTCAGATGAAATTGAGGGCAAAAAAAACAGTATAAGTAGATCTACGAAATTTTAATCCGAATTTGTTCATCAGTATTCATGAAGATTCTCATATTTGAATTAGTTAACGATGCTCATCAAAATATAAAGTTGAACGATAGTTTACACCGAGCAGGTCTTCAGAGCACGCAGTTTCAAGCGCTGTAATTCAGAAGGAGGTCATCTCGATGCCCACGTCCACTTTATTGAAGCCGGACACAAGTCCACCTAAAGTTTACAGGGAGGGTTTTATGTCTGCCAAACACACTTTTCTTTGGTTGGCTGGGCCCATAGAACACCTCTCTTCCGGTACATGCCGTAGAGGAGGGGTTGGCTCTGGAGGACAAAGCATGGAGGATGGATCCCAATGGGATCAAAAGTATTGGCCATTCAGACATAATCTTGTAATGCTGCACTAGGCCCTCTTCTTGGTAGGAGAAAACTGAATAAGACTGGAGAGTTGGGCGTCTTTCAAACCGAAATGTGGAGGCTTGATCCTGAAGGCAGAATTAGAGCACCGTCATGTAATTTAAACAGCTTGATGCGTGCCCTATCTAAGCGAGTGTTTTTATGAACTTTTACCGTAACAGAAATTTACTCTCTGTGTTTCAGTTCAGTGCCATGATTATACAAGGTAAGAGTAATTAACCAAATTTTATAATCTTCTTTTTCAGATGGTTCTTCTTTCGTCCTTCTATTTACAACAGTTTATGAGTTATAGCCATTCAAAATCCGTAATATTTTTTGTGGTCACCCTGTACATTCATCAATATGCAACGGGTTTCAGCTATATGACATGCACACTCACTTTATTGAATAGTCACATTTGTGTATGCAGACTAAGTCAGATTTCAAGTTGTCTCCAGTTCAGCACGCTAATACTGCGATCAGTTCAGAATGCACACATACTACAGACGGAACCTTCAGACACGTGCTAAGTTGAATAGGAATGGTACATTGCATAGGTGGATGTTGAATTATGAAATCCTTTTTTCAGCCACTTTCAAGCTAAATTTGTTTCAGCTGAACTTACAGTCGTGGAAAGAAATGAACTGCTGTGGAAATCTCTAAAAATAATAATAGTGTTGCTTTACATTTGATTTAAAACCTGCATGCAGTTTATTATTATGAATGACGTATGAATCCATTTTTGTGTCTAAAGAGTGTCATTACTTTTGAAAAAATTAGTTTATTGATTGAAAACATGCGTTTTGAAAATCGAAGAAGATTGATACAATGGCATCACTCAAAAAATTCTAAAATATCCGCCTTGCCATATCTGATTTGACAACTTCATTAAAAGCGAAACTTTTTTGTAAGCGAAACATCTTCCCTAACTTCTGCCGTTCGTGTGTGTATGACGAGTTGTTCAATTAATGCCCTTGATTGTACAAAATATAGCTTCCTCTCAAAAAATACAAACAATATGCTTACGTACCGAAGCCTTGCTTAGGCAGTCAATTTTGTACAGCAAATTAATTTAGTTCATGCATAACATGCACATAGACCAAGTTACAAGTTACACGAGTGTTTCAAATCGAACACTAAACAAACTATACATACGCCTGAACTTCCATAATTCACAAACCATTTGAAGTTTTTCCGCAAGTTTCTCAAATTAATTTCTAAGGAATAACTCGCATTTGTTTTCCATTGACATAAACTGTAAAATTGTAAAGGAAAATCAATTGTTGCCAAAGTGTATAAGAAGAAGGAAAAAGCAAGCAGAGAGCGTCGTGACCCTGATCGTCAGCTCGCACATGTGTGGTGTCGGGTGCAAGCGTCGGCCTCGAGACGCTCCCACGCCCGTACCATGTATCACATGTCACGTGCCGCGTAACCTGTTTACGCACCACAAAAACTGCTCTTGTTTTTACCGCGCCAACTTTTGTTTAAGCGGAGCACTATAGTACATATGATGACAGGCATATTGTGAGATCGCAGTGCTTGTAAATATTGGATTATTTTTATGAAAATGAATCCCAATTAACGTGTGTTTGTTTCATTGAAATTTAATACTGAGCTAAGGAAAGGTCCGCTAATATTTATTGTTCTTTAAAGAATTTTTTATATTAGCAAGTTGTCTCTAGAACTAAAAGATTCTGAAAATACCCAGTAAAAATCTGATTTATTTCCAATTGTCTCAATATTTTTATGGAATTTATGTAATTTACCGTACCCTTTCGTAAATTTAAGCCGGTTTTATGACCACCAAATTGTACGTGTTCAGTAATCCACTATAAAGTCATTAGTTTCGTATTTTTCTTTCACTCATGGGTCCTCTTTTGTTTGTTCTACAACGATTTTGGAAAATATGAGACATGTATCCCTAGTTTTTGTTCCATGTCACAAATTTCATACTGAGACCATGGTCGTGAATCTGTCAAATATATAAGGCAGTAGAATAGAATAAGTACAATAAATTAAGAAATGTCAACAAGAACGAACCGTTGGGTTCATTCTTGGGGTGCTACTCAAGTCTAATGCTGTCTAAAGTGAAGGCAACAATCACGCACAGGTATTTCAGTCATTGCACGCACCTTCATCACGCATGGGCATTTCAGCTACACATCTCCACTGCAATCATAAACAGACCTCATGAGTTAAGATGAAAATAAAATCAGTAATAAAGTACCGGGGGTTTTTTATCTAATGTTTGTAGAAATGATTTTTGAATGTGCTCACAGCATAAGGAGAAATTACATTTTCGGGCAGATGCTTCCAGGTTCCGGCAATTTTGACTGGAAAAAAATTTAGTGCTCGAGTTGTTCTGAAGTTTCTTATTATTTATTTTCAGCCGTTTTTTTCTGGCTCGCACGTTATCGCCTCTGCTGCAAAATTAACATTTATTAAACATTATTATAACACTTTGGATATTCTTCTCAGAAAGTCTTCTTTGTTTTAGGGGGTGAGTTCAAGTTACTGAAAACGAAGCTGAATTTTCTTTATTTTGGTCAAGCCGCTTCGCACTGTAGTAGACCAGAGTTGAACTAACGCTTTATAGATCTGTTATATTATGTCCTTTGACTTGTATTCAAAGTTTCTTCCAATAAAACAACGGATCCAGCTTTCTTTTGTGATGTTTTTTCCCTTTTTGTTTGTCATGCTTGTGATTTTCACTGATAATGATACCAAAATCTCTTTGTTGCTCCACTGCTTCAGAAGGAATATCTCCTTAATATTTGTATTAGGTAAAGGAGTCAATGAAGAACAAAACCTCATTACCATCATGTAAGCACCATAATATGATATCTTCTGATACTTAAAATAAGACTATTTCTTTTTATATCCCTGTTAAAAATAATATTCTATGTCGTTCACAGCAATTCTCATTTACCCATTTTAGGGTCCCTGTTTTCGCAGGTCTCATTTTCTTAACACTTTGATCTCACATTTCAGGCTCGTGAGGCTCCAAGCAGGCGCTCATCAGCGTTTGAATTTCACAAAAGACCTCCCCTTAGTTTAAGATTTTTTTCCCAAGTAGTTCCGAGCTCGAAAAAAACGTCTAGTTTCACGTTGTTCTTTTTTAAATACGTCTACTCTGAGACTATTTTTCTACTGTCATGAAACAAACAATTAGTTTCATAACCTTGTTGTGAGGTCTGCAGATGCACGGGTCACATTCGCTGAACGTCACAAATGACTGAAGAAGTGATAGGCTTTTATGAAAGGTTACTTGAACGATAAGGTTACTCCCCTGCTCGACGGTAGCTGTCGAGAAATGGGCGTAGCTGGCTGTCTGAAAGCGAGCTAAAACTTAGGCCTCTCCGTAAGACACTTGGCCATTAATTTAAATAACGGGCTGCCAAACAAACTTTGGGGCAACGGTGGTTTATTAATGAGCAAAATGGCTTGCCAGGACTGCTTCTGATAACGGGTTTTTGCACAAAAATGACTTTTGTAGAGCAATTTATCTCACAGTTTCAATATAGTGACCACCCAAACCTTGATTCAATTGATATCAAATACTCCACTTCCATGCGAAGTAGTGTCAAGAAATTTTCCGCCACCGACTTTCTGATAGCTTTTTATAGACTGACACCATTCAATGCATTGAGTTTTTTAATCAAATGGTACTGGATGGTAAGTCAATACATGGCAATATGGGTCGGTACCAACCTGATAAGTATTATGCAGTGAATTACTTAGTAAATGATTAGGTTGTAGGGAAAGTTCTCGCCGTTTTCAGAGAAGTGATTTTTTTGTGATGTACATAACTTTTTAGCAGCTTGTCTTAGATACATTTCATTTATAAAGGACGTGTGTTTACACTTATTATCTCCTTAATTGTCAACTGCTCATACCTTTATTCAGCAAGATGGAAGTTTCAAAACAATACGTTCGTGGTCTTCTCCTATGCGACTTTAAATCTGGTGAATCAACAGCAGCGTCCAGTCGTCGGATTAATGGTACATGCGGGACCGATACAGTGTCTGAACGCACTGCACAAGATTAATTCCAACGTTTTAGTAATGGCGACTTCAACATGAAGATTCACCACGGTCAAGGCTTCCAAGATGACAGAAGAGTTTTATGCTGAAGGCATCAACAATTTACCCGAAAGGTGGCGAAAAGGAATAGAAAATGATGGCAATTAGTGTATTTTATTGTGTAGTTATTATCTTGTAAATTTGTCAATATTCATAATTCAATTTTCAAAAACAGTGAGAATTTTCCCTACAAGCTAATATTATGACTACTTATGCATCGTTTGTTGCTACTGTGAATGATTACTTTAAACAATTTCAATTTTTAGAAGAAAGCAGAGCTCACGCAAAGAGACATAGACCAGTTTCCTATTTACAAATACATCGAGTGTTCTCTTATAATTGACGAACAGCTGTTAGCCTCAATCACAAACTGCAGCATACAGAATATGCTTTATCAACGTAGCTCTATCAGAACATGGCAAATATCGTCCATAAACCATGAGCCATGATTTCACAATGGAATCATGATTTGATAAAATCTAAGCATCAAAATATGTCAACTATAGACATCGAGTTACTGTAAAGCATTAATTTTTCTTTGTATTTTATTTGAGCTTGTGATTGTGTTGTCTTTTCATTATGTCTTAGGAACGAAAAAAGGCCAATCATCATGAAAACGTTCTTAATTTTAATTTTTCCATAGTAAATCATATTTTTCACCGATGGATGAGAAAGAGAGTCCATAGCTTCAAATTATTTTACCATGTAATAGATTTGTGAAAATTGTGGTAGCATCGATGAGTGAGCATTGCACTGATAAGAAAACTTATACATCAAGGCTTGACTTCCAACTTTGCTTGTATTCAGATATCCTAAAGCAGTTTTATCATCACAATTAACTGAAGAATATATCATATGAATAAACGTATTAGCATTCACACAGTGAATGCCACTAATTATTGAATGAAAAAGGACTTCTATCAAACCTAATTGAACTCACTTTTGTTCGTAGAGCATCCCGGTGCTGACCGCCAACCAGATCTCTCTTCAGAGACTAAAACTTTTTATTTTCGTCTTCTCGATTAAAGCAAAACGACTGCGAGTGTCTGGAAGACGACAGGATTCCCAGTATTGCAAGGACTTCAAAGCTCTCTGCAGAAGAGCTCTTGGCTTTGTTAGAAGGACCCTGGAGAACTTTTCGAGACTCTTCAATGATTTCGAGAGAATAAACTCTGATGGGGAACGAAGGATATTCAAGTGCTGGGTGTGTGCCGTGACCGAGGCCCTCAGGTAGCGAGTGGCGTCTTTCTGCTACAGCCCACAACGATTTATTTTTATTTTTTGAGAACAGGCGGTGTTGTTACTTTGTTTCGAAACGGCTTTCTGGTAATATAAAATACGTTACCCCAAAAATTACTGCTGCAATAATTGTAGCAGTAACATCAGAAATTTGCAATTTTAACAGTGGCAACAAAATAAATAATTACAAACGCGGCTCCCTTTTAATCACTTTTAGTAGAACCTGGCTTAACAATGTATACGTTTTCGAATGTTAAAACAAAATTTATATTTATTTTTAACCATTTGAGCCCTAGTTCGTATATCATTGATCAGTAAGTAGGACAACATTAAACTTATCTTATGAAACTCGTGCAGCATTTCCCCGGTAGACGACGTCAGTAATTTTGACGACAATAACAAATCCATGTGAAACTGCAGGAATTTGAGAAGCTGCTCAGTCGACATCGAACGAAAGATAAACCTGCATCAATTTTTGAATTATTGTTATGAATTGTTCGTTTTAATTAAAACTAAATTTATTTATTGCTTGCTGTATTTGATTCATCTCAATTCCTCTAATTATAGATATAAAAATGTTTCTTTATATATTTCTTGTGTTTTATACTCGCTAGAAAGAGGACTTATGAACAGGCGAAAAGAAGTCCAACATTGGCAGCTTCAAACAAAGTAAGAATACATCAGAGTTTCGCATTTTACTGCAAAGCAATAAGCAATTCGAGAATATTGCTCTATAAGCGAAAAGTCGCCAGTTCTCTCATGCATAGTATTCGTCATACTTACACCTCATACTCGTATGTCTTCAAAACAATAACTTCCATATATGAGCTCACAAAATGCTATTAAATACGTCATAATGTGTATATTAAATGATGCTGTCAATTTCTTGAGTAATTGTTCTCACTCAAAATAACAGGAATGATCACTAATTGGAAATAATGTCATTTAAACATGAGATTATTATGACTCCATTTTGGGTTCGTGTCATTATTATTGCTCTACTATAAGTTTTTTACAATTATTTATTGCTTGTAAAAATTAGTTCAATGTATTTAATGTATTTGAATTGTATTTAATGGAAATAATGAACCAAAAATTCACATTCATGGCGTAAGAGATAATTAAAGTCTGCCATCGTATTTAACATCGTCAAGAAAAAAGTAATTTCCCTCATGCGTCCACTACCATGAAAGCTCATCTCCTCAGCTAATCTCCTGAAAGTATTTGGCTAGCCTTTCTTTAGAAATGAGAATAGCTTCTCAGCAATATTTGTTTCAGTTCTTAAAGTGTAAATGGTATCAGTTGACTGGCTTGAGGCCGCCCGTCGATTTTTCGTTATTAGACCTTTCAAAACAACATTTTTTCCTGGACTCAATCTAATCGCTGCATGAAGCCACTGCCCACATAAAAAGTTCTCATATCAGAGGAAACATTTGGAGTCTACCTGTCCAGGTAGGCTTTGGTTACCTGATCCATCAGTGGAGCTGTCAACACCTGCGCAACGGCCCCAAATAATTACAGAGGAAGTCAATTAACAGAAACTGCGGGAGGGAAATGCACCGGAGCGTGCACCAGCCCCTCAAAACAATCGCAACTGGAACAACAATCGCGTTTTGTATCGAATCACTGATGAGATGGTAGCTGAGCTCAAGGGAGGGCTACAACTCCTATAATAACTACGCTACTCGACAGCACGTGACCCTCAAAAGAAAGCCCCTAATCAATTTGACTCGCGCTGCTGTGCCAACTTAATTCCGGATCAAATTAAAACATTGTACTTTATGCTCAAAATTTAGTAGTAAAATTTTTATGGACTGTATGAAGTGATCTTATTTGGAAAGAGTATGTAATAAGAAACAGTGATTGAGAGCAGTACACCAATTTGTATCTTTCAGTTCATTTCAATGAAATGGAATAAATGGAATAAATGTGTGGCCCCTGTATGTATATTCATATTTATTAATTTGACGTCTTTTCGAGATGCTCGATAATTTAAGCAATTCTGCAAAACTCTAATAAGTCTTACTGTCATAGCTCCTTGTCCTGTTATGCTTATTCTGGAATACTTGTTTATAAATTTTTTTGACGCTCAGTAAATATTTATACTTACTTTGTTGCCATGTATGGCAGTGCACAGCGTGTCATGTATGGCAGTGCACAGCGTGTCATGTATGGCAGTGCACAGCGTGTCATATATGGCAGTGCACAGTGTCATATATGGCAGTGCACTGTGTGTCATGTGTGGTAGTGCAAAGCATGTCATGAATAAGATAAAGTTTCAAATAGAAATTTTAACGTAAAAATTTTCTCGAACTCTTCTTTATTTTCTTTTACTTTCAAGTGATGTTGCAATAATTCACCGTTTGATTAAAGTTTTCGTGGACACATTCTTTCCTTTAATAAGTTCACTAGATGGTATATTCGAATTTAAGAGTCAAAAAATAAAAGCAACTTTCAATTTTGTATAGAAACCATTCATTTCCCAATTAAAATAACAGAATTTAACTCATTTATTTTTTATCTATTTGTGATTTGCTCACAAAATATCATTTACATTACTTAAGAACATTTTATCCACCATCTCATCTAAAACCATATTTTACTTTTATAACATTGCTAATTCTGCCATACAATATCTTTCGTCTCAAAAACTGAGAGGCAATTACGCTTTTGGATCTCCGTGAATAGAAATCTATGTATATCCAGCAAGATAAATTCCTAGGATTGCATAGTTTCACATTTTCGCTTTCGGTTCTGCTGGAAAGTTTCGCAACTCATCCGAGAAGTTTGGGATGAAGTGAGGGAACTCCCTTGTCAAGCAGAACTCGGCTTAATCACTCAGAATTTAGCGGATTCTCGATTTGGGTCCAGCAAACAGCGCGCAGGTCCAAGTCGTAACGTGTTTGGCTATAATAGGCTTTTTCCGGAGTAGTACGTGCCCGCTCGGTCCGTCATAATCACGTCTCGTAATGTTGAGCAAATAAGCTTCCCAAATATTCTTTGTCAAACAATAAAATCAGGAGCAAGATTGTTGCCGGTGCCTGGCTCTGGAAAGTCTTCTTGTTTGCCTAAACGCCGTCAAACTTCCTGTGTTGACAAGACTGGCAGGTCAGACGTGGTCTGTGGATGCGTGCGGTCGCCATCATGTTGATGTTCAAATTAAATTGAGTGAAATTTCTCTAAGAAAACACAGAATACTGTTTTTTGTGAAATTAGAATGAGTGGAGGAATCCAGTTTTAATGTCTGATTATCAAAGTTGCACTACACAGGCGCTTGGACTGCTTTATTATGGGGGGCATCTTAGTGAAAAGCTTAAATGCATGGTGCGTCGAAACTAAGCGCAACGTAGTAAGTAGAATTGGATTTAGAACACATTTTATTCATGTACTCTTTCTCATTTTTTTCGAAATAATGGCGATTATAAGGGCAAATAAGGTATTTTTTGCATTTTCCACCCAATTCCATCTCCTCTTACAGTTTTCATGTTAGAACAGAAGTAAATACAGTTTTGGAAAAAGAAAATCAATATCTACAAACGATCGTGCCCTTTTTGCCACCATAAGAATCACAACTCAAAAAACAAAAATTGAATATTTTTGCCATTTTCACTAAGATGCCCCCTTAACTGTGTCCCAATATAATATTCTAGTTTGTTGTAAACAGTTTCAGTTATTAAGTGCCACATAGATGCACATTCATTAATAATTATTAACTTTCCATAAGCATTTAATCTGAATGTGTTAAAATTGTGAAACATTTAAGCAATATTTTCATGAATTTCTAAGTTAGTATTCACAATATGGTACAAAGAATCATGATTGAAAGCTATTTATTCAATGAAAACATGATGAAAACGGTTTTCTTCGAGAAGATTTAAAAAAAGTGTCTGTTCTAGTATTGTCACAAAGAAAACTCGGCAATAACTCAATTACGTTCATTTTTTGGTGAAGTTTTACTGCAAAAGTACCCCAAGATATTTTTTAACATATCTAAGCCACGATCTAACTATAGTCCTATGCATCCCATACTTTGAAAAATAAATGTGGATGAACTGTCGGTTTCATGCTAATTTTGTGAAACCTAATTGCGTTTTCCACTCGTTTGCCACGTATCAACAAAATATTAATGCACAAGTGAAACTTTGGTTATACTGAACCTAAACAAATGTAGAGTAAAATGTTGCGAGTGAGGAATGTAAAAATATCTCTTGAGCATCAAATTCATTGGTGCGAGTGTCTTAACTTGGACGATTGGGCGCTGAAACAGAGCCTGCCTTCTCGCCTGAAGTAAACATGGACGGTTCATTTGTCACGCTTCGGCCCGACCACTTATCTTTAAGGTAATCTTTTTACCTGGACACGCTCTTTTTCATATTCGAAGAGAAAACAAAAGCCTCCAAATTTTGGAAAAGGCATTGAGGCATTTTTTGTTTGTTTATCCATCCCAGGTCTATAGAGAAGGCACGAAGCTAACCGGGCTTAAGGCTTCGAAAAACTACCTACGGAGGAAAAAACGTGAAAGAAGCACACTTGGTTCTTTGAAACAATGCGTCCCCAAACTCTCACACTCTGCTATTGTGGAAGATGTGAAGCAGTCTTTGTAACCATTAGTATAGTATAACAATAGTACTAATATGAATAGCTTCCTCTAAACCATCGACATGCATTTTTAAACTACCATCAAGTGCTTTACAAAAACAATTTTCCAGCGCGTGTGTCGAAAAAGAGTAGTAAAAACTAACTGGCTAAGCTCATTTTTTGTTAAAATTCTAGAATTTTTCTGCTGTCATTAATTAATAACTGAACTCTATGCAACCTAATATTGCCTTCAGCCAAACATTACCTTCAGCTTCACTAAACAAAATTTCACAAGAAGCACAATAGTAAACTTCAAAATTCGATTACAGACAAGAGGCACCTACGGGATTTTTTGATTGAGGAAATTAATTAACTGAGATTTTTGAGCGTCTTATCTCTTCACAGGGAATTTTTAGACGTAACAGAAGTACATATTTTTGTGCTTGTACTTAACCTGAACAGAAGTAGACAGCTTTCCATTACTCTACATAGATGATCTAGATACTTGAGGTTCAGTATACGTCATGTTCCAATCTAAATTAATTTCGTTTTCCTTTGGATACTAGAAATTTTATATTTGTAACTCAATATAATAGAATACATAGAGTAGAACATGGTAACAGGAAAGAGCTGTTTGGTCGATTCTTCGGTTGCCACTCAAGTACTTGAATCCCCGTACTTGAACAGTGCATATACTTATATCGTAATTGAGTCTGTACATTCTTTAAAAACATCTGTATTGCATCCAATGGATCGTTTAATCACCTTCATCTATTTACTGTATACATTCTCCCCCAATAAAGTTCGTCATTAATCGATTCAGAGTGTGTGTAGTATGTGTGTATATTATGTCAGTTGCAGTAACCCCACAAATATGAAAGAATCGTAGAAAGTTGAAAGCGTTGGAACATGAAATATATATAAAATAATATCTAATGGTAGCAGAGAACATATAACTCATCCTTATAATGCTTAGAAAAAAAATGACGAAAGCATGTAAAGCGAATTTTGAAGGGTTTGAATTTGTCAGACGAGGGAACTCATCTTCAACGAATGTTCCTAAAAACGTAAATTTACACCAATCATATCAAAACCATTCATTAAAAATCAAGAAGCACTCAAATGATTTTATGTATGAATTATCTCATTCACATACCGAAAGTGTAGAATTTAATTACTCATTGATGATGAGAAATTTAATTCAATACTCTCGTTGAAGATGAGATATTCTCTAGAACTATGCTCAGTGACTAAACGTATCTTAGCTTGGTAGAGTACTGCAGTAATCCAGCCGTAGTAGTTGTTGAAAAACTTTATTCAAAAATTTGGAGAATTATACTTGCCAATCTAATGTCACAGACTTGCTACAATATTAAGGTCTCAATAAAAATCGTTCGACAGACAAGATTAATAATTTAACCTAGAGAAAGGATTACTTATCAGAGATGAGCCAACAACCGTGAAAAAATATTTGTGAATGAAGCTGGAAATTGAGCTTCTTACACTCGACTCTTCCCTCGCAAAAATATTTTCCTACTTCTCAAAGTTGAGTGAGTAAACAAGGCAAAAAAAAGCTGCTGATATGCTGTGAGTCTATGTATGAGTAAGGAGTTTGTTGGAGACGTAGAGTTAAAAAAATTATCGCCTATGTTCATAATGATGACTAATGACACAGGAAAATAATTTTCGAATTATTATAGTTAACGAATGACAACACATAAACAATGACAACAAAAATTAAGAGGAATAATAACTTAGAAATGAAAAACACTGATGATTATAACAACACAGATATTTTTAGTACCAAACTCTGCGCACTGTTGTCATCTGTCGATTGCGAGTAATTATAAATTGTCTACCATGTGTAGTTGTTAATTATCTACCGTGTGTAGTTGTTAATTGTCTACCGTGTGTAGTTGTTAATTGTCTACCATGTGTAGTTGTTAATTGTCTACCGTGTGTAGTTGTTAATTGTCTACCGTGTGTAGTTGTCAATTGTCTACCGTGTGTAATTGCCAGTTGTCTACCGTTTTTAATTGCATTTTGTAAGTGGAAACTCACCATCAGAGCTGGACAATACTTCCATAACTTATAGTTGATGAGTATATATCGAAGGATATTTAGATTTCGTAAGCCACTACTGTGGGTCATTTAATGAGAATAAAAATAACTTTTACGCAGTATACTCGATTACTTGATGATTAAGCTCATGCTGAAGTAATCTTTGAAGACAAGATTCAAAATTGTAACCATTGTTCTGGTTGAGTGGAAAAAGAGACAGGTTAAAATTATTTGTTCCTTATGGAAGTGGGAAACCGTACAAATATAATATATCGAATTATATTTTCATGTAGGCAGTTGTACCCATGCTAATATCATTTACATGGCCGTGCTACAGGCTTGGGCAACTTTGTAACTCGATGCTTTCTGCATTAATAAATTACTTCCATCATAACCTACGGGCTGCCCCTTGCCTCGAGGCAAAAGAGAATAACTCTTTGGAAGTCTGGCATTTTTATGGACTTCTCTAGTGAAGGAGGCAAATTTCTTGTGGTTTTCTATACCTGCAAGACTCATCGCTTATTATTCATATATTCTGAGGTCAAAACTGAACTCCAAAATGAATTATGCATATTGCTAGAATGCTTTAGGTGATTTAGGCCCCTCAGTAGGCAAAGATGGATTTTCTAATCGTTCTAAAAGATGGTGGAGATAACATTTACTTGATAGAAATTACGTCCAAAGTTAGGATAAGTTACTTCTGTTTATGCAGTTGTATTTCTATTCGCTGAGCAGCCAGATATTTAAATACTTTACATTATTTCTATCGTATGGCCAGTAAAATAGCAGAAATAATCTACTACATGTATGATAAACTGTATGATCACTTTTGTGACTACGAATAAATTGATTCAATTGAAATACCAAATTGGAGCTATTCTTATGTTTATACACGCTATTCTGATGCATTTATTTTGAAGGATGTAATAAATACATCTAAGAGATGTTAGAGGAATTTGAAGTAGCAAAAGCTCATTGAACGGTCGGCCAGAAAAATCAATAGAAAAGCACACTGTAAAATAAAAGACATGGATCAAGTACCTAAGAAAAGGTCGAATGACTCAACTAACAGTCATAGATAATATTGGGTTTCTGTTTTGACTGACTGTCTTTGTCAGTACGACACGCTGCTGTTCATGTACAGAGTGCTTTTATTGTAAAAAATGAGGAATTAAATGGAAATCTCGGCATATTCGATCAGAATTTCAGAGACATGAGGAAGTCACTGCCATAAAAATAGTGGGAATACAATTAAGAATGATCTGTGATACTAATGCTGTTCTAGGGTTGCATGCCATGAAAACATTAATGACAGTTATATGCATGTGCTCGAAATCACAGTATTTGTTGAAAAATCATACGGAAAAAGTTGTAATGGCTAGAGACTTCGTTTCTTTGTCGTATGGTTCTTTGTCTTTGTCAGCTCATAGTCTAGTTTCGACCAATTTAGAATGAGAACAGATCAATAAAATCAGCAAATTGTTCAGCAAAAAGTTTAAAATTAATTAGATGCAATAACGCAGATTGCCATTTATTTCAATGAGTCCACTTGTGAAAATCTTCCTCAACAGGTGTAAGTTTCCGTCGTACAAATGAGCTGTCTGCAGCAGAAGAAAGGATAATTTAAGAACCACAGGCCAATTTGCATTAAGATGAGTAATAAATGTTTGTTAAGAAAATTAGTTTAGCGAAGATGAGCTTGTAGCTGCTTCTGTTTAGCCAATGGCGTCTGCATAAATCTAAAATAATTGTTCGAAGTTATGCCGTTAATCAAATGAATTATATTGCTTACGTTTCTTGTTTATGTAATGATAAATAGTTTCACAGAAATTTAATAGGTAATTAAAATAACAAAAAAAATATGTTTCAAAACATTTGCACAAATATCAGTAACTTGTAAATGTTAAGATTACTGAAGTATTAAATAATATTTTCATCCCTCATCTAACTAGAATCCTGGAACACTTCAGTCGCTCCATCTAGAAAGAATTAAATAAAGCTGCCGTCCATCCTGCTTTACTGCTCGGCTCTTCAGGAGTTCTTTAGCGATCTTTATCACGCGAAAAAAATATTAAAGGAGAAGACTTGATGCACTTTTAATGAGAAATGTTTTACGAGTTCTAATCCGTTAGTTCATTTAAAAATCAGATTATTTGGTAGGGCCTGACCCAAAACTATTTACAATATCATCTCAACTTGCACGAATGTTATGAGTTGTATAGCATCATATTCTTAACGTTGTGATGAGTGTAGAGTACAGCATCATATTCTTAACGTTGTGATGAGTGTAGTGTACAGCATCATATTCTTAACGTTGTGATGAGTGTAGAGTACAGCAACATATTCTTAACGTTGTGATGAGTGTAGTGTACAGCATCATATTCTTAACGTTGTGATGAGTGTAGAGTACAGCATCATATTCTTAACGTTGTGATGAGTGTAGAGTACAGCAACATATTCTTAACGTTGTGATGAGTGTAGAGTACAGCATCATATTCTTAACGTTGTGATGAGTGTAGAGTACAGCATCATATTCTTAACGTTGTGATGAGTGTAGAGTACAACATCATATTCTTAACGTTGTGATGAGTGTAGAGTACAGCATCATATTCTTAACGTTGTGATGAGTGTAGAGTACAGCATCATATTCTTAACGTTGTGATGAGTGTAGAGTACAGCATCATATTCTTAACGTTGTGATGAGACTTCTGCCTGCATGGAGTCACAGTAGTTCGTGCGCACATACAATGCTTAATCTTTCGAAGGGTTATAATTCGAGTTTTAGCTATTTTCAGAGAGTAGAATAAAATATTGTCTCTAATGAAGAATTTACAATACGAGACTAACATATTCATGAAGCTATCATCGTCTGAGAGGTAATGAATAAAATGATCACGACTAAAGAATACGTACTTCGGTACAAATTCGTTTTCTTATATCAAAAAACTAAATAAAAACAAAAAACATTCACAGACTTTTCTTTGACGTGGCAGGCCGACAGATGAGCTTCCGGTTCGAGGGAAAGATGAATCGAAACAGAAGCTCAGTGTCTGGAATCTGTCGTCTGCAAGTTGGCGTTCTATTTGTCAACGAACAAAAAAGGTACTGGTGTGTTCTTGAAAGCAGGCCGACATTAAAACGCAATCCTTCGTCCTTTTGTGGAGGTGTGACTGTCCAATTGAGGCTTTATTTCGGCCGGTGGTAGATGAGAGGGAGACGAGCTTCTGGTCAACATTCGAAGTGACAAAAATGACGTTTTCCTCACTCAGACACCGGCAACAGAAGGGCCATGTGATGATCTAAATTGTACACCCTTGTTTGAACAAAGACGGCAGTTCAGTTATATATACGAGTCCCCAGCTTTCTGATGAGGCAGTATTTTTGAAGCGGCTAGTAACAGACACTGAAAACACTTATTTGAAATTACATCTAAATGAGGTCTCATGCGAATAACGATGATGAACTCACCATTAGAGTGACAGCAAGGATAACCTCTACTGCTTGTGCATAACCTAACCTAACCATATTTTGTTCAATTATTCCTCATTTTACGAGCAAGAATTTCCTGTTATTCCTCATAGTTACTCATGATAACTTCGTGACTCTCTATGCACCTCTTGGTGCCTTGGACTGAAATGCACACAGAACAGTTGTTCAGCGTAGTTTAAACATGAGATCAACAAAATTTAGGACAAGAATAATCTGATTTTTAAGAACATCATTAATACTAATGTTGACTGGAAAAGTTAAAGGAAAACGAATAAAAAATTGGCTAAAACCGTTTGAATATCTAATTAATGTTTAAAAAAACGGCATCAATAAAGTAAAATATATTCAGGATCTCAATTGGAAAATAATTTTATTTTATTAAAGCCTCGTTATGCACTGCTTCCAAATCTTTATTTTGTCTATTCCTGTCAAATCGTGTTAATTGTTCAGTTAAATTCAATATTGAATATTGTTGCAGAATTTGTATTATAAACATTCATACTGAAGCCCTTTGCTCATGTGTGTTTGTGAAATATTGGACTGGTACCAGAAATATTTTTCAACGCATTGAATTGTTCATTACCTTTTTTTCATAGGATAATTCTTTTTGCAGATGCTCTTAGTATTACGTCATAAGTATGCAGAATGAAAGGAGTTTAATATAAAGTACCCTTTTTGGTATTTTACAGTTAATGTAGACATAAGAAGAGACTTGTAGCTAGTACATAATGCATATCTCTGACGGTGTTCTCGCTGCCACCATAACGCCTCAATAATTAAGAGTGTAAAAAACATCTGAGAGTACATCGTACTGGCGGGTGCCGATGTGGGTGCGTATGCAGGTGCGGTGCTGGTGCGGGCGTGGATGCATTTGCAGGTATTGGTGCGGGTGCTGGTGCAGGTATGGATGCGATTGCAAGTGCGGTGCGTGTTCGGGTGCGGATATGAATGAGGTTGTCGGTGCGATGTGGGTGCGGGTGCGGATGCAATGTGGGTGCGGATGCGGTTGAGATGCTGCAGCCCCACACCGACTGGGTAATAATGAGGGCCATACATCGTATGAAAGGGAGCAGCAGCCAGCCATTTGTCAACGTCAAATCTAGGAAAGTTTTCGACGCTGCCCATCATTTACAGAATCTCCGTGGTTATTTAGATGACATTGTGTAATTTTGGTCAGTTTGTGTTTGGTTAACGTGCTGCAGGCAGCACATGTCTAACCTGATACGTGTTATTATTTTCTAAATTTTGATAAGTGAAAAATAGTAGGTAGAAACTCTGCCTGCTTTTGGTTCGGAGGAACTAATCATAGTTTCCTGAGCAGATGCTGTGTTCTTAATAATAACTGTGTAATTATCAACTAACGTGAGAAGAAGCGAGTTTTTATGAGTAAAAACGAATATGAGTAAACAGAAAATATTAAATAACAAGATCTAGGAACGTAGTTATCCATACTATTCTTAGCTTAGGTTATTTACTGCTGATTGATATACATATTGGAAAATCAATTGAGCGGGTATCATTTCAGGACAAAAATTTTGATGTTATTTGAGTGAGTGAACTTGCAGCACAAGCTCAGGTTGCCTACGTGGTGCATGACACACAAACCAGACACGCTCTGTCAGCAAGACTTGTGAACATGAACATTGAGGAAATTTAAAAATATATATATTGCATTACTTAATGATCTAAAATATTCAAGAGAACATTTCTTTGGAGGCATTTTGAACAATATGTTTATTATAGCCGTTGATTGCAGAGCAGGTAGACCGCTTTGAGAAAAAAATAGTTCGTTCAATGAGAGGCTCTCATTTTCAGCTTGTCCTTGTTCACCAAAATGTGAAATAAAAATCTTTTATCATTAGAGTAGTAGCTCTATAGGTCAATTTATTTAGTCTCCAAAACAAATTTCTATCTTTTCACTCAAACTACAAATTTTTCACGATTTTGAAACATACTTTTTACAGGCTGAAATATTTCATTTTATGTCCAAACGACGACCATTTCTGCACCTCAATTACATTATTTCTTATTTTGAATTTTCTTGCTGGTAGCCTGCAATGAGCTACCGTCGTTCGCAACCAATGAGAGACTTGGTCGCTGCACACCCTTCATTACCCATCATTACGCTCGACTGTTTGTTTTGGAGACACAAAGGAGCTGAAGGAGTCTCAATCAGTTAACCAGACGTCCAATTCTGGGAATGATATAAAATCATTTCCGGGTCTTCCCACTCAGCTATTACAGAGTTCAAAATTTATTAATAATGATTAGTGATCAAATTTATGTTTGCAAGATTGTGAACCTAATTGTAATAGTGTACGAAGAATTTCTCAATTTCCGACGGCACCGCTTTCAATGCCAAATGCAAGAAGCAATTGACTTTTGCCAAGGATGTAAACAAACACTGGTTAAGCAATATAGTATTTTTTTCACAAACGTTTATCTAGTTATTGTTGTAACACTTACCTTTGAGGTATTTTTGAAAAAATGTTTGCTCTGATAATTGCGTAACTTAGACGCTCTCGAAAAAAAATATGAGCAATTCTTGCATATAATGAGATACCTCACTTGGCTCAATCGAAAACATGCTAATGCCCTTGCAATGCTAAGCTCACTATGATATAAGGAATTGCACACATTTCAAATTCGAATGTTCAAGAGAAAGTATCAGACAGCGATGACCTAGAACTTGCGATCGTAGGAATGTGTATAAGCTTCTTACTAACCTGATTCCTGAAGGAGTTTACAAACGGCATTCAAATTCAAATTACGCACCGGTAGCCCTAATACATAGGTTCTTTGATGGAACAGGCCAGACACAGTAAATGTATTTCTCAATTGGCAAGCCGCCCGGTCATTTCAAGCATCACGGTGTGAGCACCTTTCGGTTGTATACAATCAAAAAGGTAGAAATTCTAGTATTTTTAAATTTTTTCACAGTAATTGAATGTTTATAAGTACACATTCACATATAAAACATTATTCTACAATTGTGAAAAATGAATACTTACCTGTGGTAATTTAGGCTATGAAAAATTAAATTTCAGAAAGTTTATACATTACCTAAATCTCCTGTAGCAATAGAAAAACTAGAGTGGCAACTATTATAGACAAATATTTACCAAAAAAATTGCCAGAAATCTATTTGTACCTATATTTTGAGAACATCAGCAAAAGGTGAACATTTACTGCGCAACATCCAGTCCAGCAGACGTAAGTATTACCTCTGTTCATACCGCCCTCAAGCTGATGAATATAAGCACTAAGTTCCTTGTCCCGTTGTTGAATACGCCTCGTTACTTGCTAGATGAACATGACAGGTCTGGGAAACACATTAAAAATTCAGTGACTCATATTTTTGAGGCATGCAAGGTAAGTTCTGATAAACTTATTCCTTGTGGTTCATTAATGTATGACATTCTAGCTGTCAATGAAACGGAATATAGTTAGTATGCTTTTTTCCCTTGATTTTGTAAGTATTGAACATGAAAAACCATGTTTATAAAAATTTTGTGTATTCAGCATGTTTTTATTCAGTATGTTTTATTTTGTGTATTCAGCATGTTTTTATTCAGTATGTTTTATTTTGTGTATTCAGCATGTTTTAAAGAACGTACGCATGTTTTTTTGTCTACCTCATTACTCATTACCACGAATAGTGAAATAGCCAATCTACTCAAATGTCTTCTAAAAATAATAGAAATAGATAAATTTATAATTGTTGAAGCTAACAAAAGTAACTTAACCATTTCAAATTCATTCATTTTTTTAATTATTCCTGAATGCACAGGGCCAAAGAAGTTTTCGCCAGTAGAAAAAATTATTAGCTTGACCTTTTTCGGCCATGAAAATAATCGAAAGTAAGAGTTGCAACAGGACCTTCATAACTCATTTACGAGGAGGAACCTCAGCCTAATTTCTGTCAGGCGCTCAGGCTTCAGCTTGCGGTGCTGTGATAAAATTTCCTTGGGGGAACACAATGGCAACTTTCAAGTAAGTTTCCATGGTCCTCGGGCAGTTCTTTTCGCAGGCGACACAGAAAGTAATCCACGGCATTATCCTTGTAGGCTGTAACGCTCGTGGTAAGCCTACAATCTTTAGAATGCGTGCACCTGCTCTATTCAAACACTAAGCCTTGACTGGAAAATTGCCTCTCTTATTTATATGAAATCCGTCTCGCTGAGGAGAGGGACTAAGTTTTCTTTAAAGCATTCGCCAGCACCGTAATGGATGTTTTTGATAGAGTCTTGTCGCATATATTGATTGCCAGCAGTAAGACTTTGACAATGCAATCATGCACGAGGACTTAGAATATATCAATGCTGTTGAGCTAGCCACTATCAAATATGAAGTATCGTACTCTAATTTTGCTCCATAGTAATTTTCCGCTTACTTTTCATTGGAAATGCAACTGTTCTCGAAATGAATAAATTTTCCGATTTAAATAATAAATAGATACAAGTTAGTTAAACTATAATACAAAACCTGTTATCATGAAGTCAGATAGTTTTGAGAGAATAATTTCTACATAGATATGATATCACATTCAGTTTGGATACCAGTGAGTTTTTTAAGGCCGAGATTAGGTCACCATTTCGTTCTTCCGAATTCACTTTTCGAGTTTAACCTTTTGTTTAGTCACCTGTGACTCCCAATACTTGCAGGCATCAAAATGAATGTTTCAATTCATGTGAACATTTAAAAATAAAGGTTTTGCTCATGACTATTTTTTTGTATTCCTTTTCTGATTTTTAAGTTAGTAAATAGTCCATGTTCAATCGTCCAATTAATCTATCTTGAAGCTAATCTATCTCAAAATTTTGGGTTAAGCTCTGTGAGGAAGAGAAACTATAAACAGTTCATACTCTTATATTTATTTTAGTTTTTTAAATACCTTTGGGTACATCGTACTTTTTAGCACACTGTATCTAGATTAGCTTGCGTTCGGGTGTATGGATGAACCTAAATCGAACCATTTCGCGTTCATACGTGTGTCAAGAACTGTTGCGCGCGAAGGCAGTACGTACATGGCCTTTTTATGGCAATTGTACTACTCAAGCGTAGTACAGTACTACGGTTGACAGGTTGGAAAAAGTGCATTATGACAGCCTGGGGACCCAAAGTTCACTCCTTATAAAATCAGGGTCGTTTTAAGCTCATTGATGCCTTGTGACTCGGCGTGTACCAGCTGCACGGTTCACGGAGAATTGGCAAATTTATACATTTTCGTGGCTCGATAGAATTTATCAGTCATATCTGAAATCACCGGAATAAATCCTAAGAATATATATCTGGGCCTAGCCGCTGATTTTATCTATGTAATTCAGCAAACATTGCCTTAATATTATTGGATACTCTGATTCAGGAGATCATCTTCGTCCGTGAGAAAGTCTTGAGCTCAAATGTGCATGACACACACGAGCCCCTCCCAAAACCTCCAACAAAGACCTTCTTAGAGAAACCCTCCATCAACCTTTGATACACGATACAATAGACGCCCTAATACTGAAAGAAATCGAAATCGAAATAAATTCGTTCAAATTCGTATGTTCCTTTTGCAGAGCAAGTGGCTTGTGAAGTCTTTGAAGTGAGTGCAGAAAATCGAAGAAAAATTGCCTTGCCTTCAGTTGTAGATGGATGTTACAAACAGATAGGTGTGGAAGGAAACATAATTTAAAATAAATTTCTATTTATAGGAATGTATTCAATCATACACATAGTCATGTAACTTCATTAGTAAATGGATTATAATACCTTTGAAATTATATTATTTATATAGGAATGAAACTAATCTACAGGTAGCTATTTAGCAATCATCAAAATGAAAGGAAGCATGTATTTTTGTCACAATGATTAATTTTAAGATTCTTTCTGCGTTTGAAATGAAGATAACTACTTTTTATATTATCTTCAGTAATTGATACAAGTGTAAGACTCGAATCATTAGCAGGTGCTGTTTAGTTGTGCAGTGGCGATCCAAGGGAAACTCAGCACAAGGTCTTCAACTGAACTTAACTGGTCGCTCTCTAAATTACAGGTGACATGCAACACTTCATAGATGAGTTCATTACTCTCTACCTCTATTGGATGCTCGAAGATTTGACTTCATGACGAATTAAATGATTATGCGCTTCTGCATTAATATGTATATTGCTTACTATATGCATTATTATAATCATTATCATATGTATCATATACATACACACGTGAATAACATATGTGTAGGTTATTATTTATGAATACGTACATAGATAGCATATATTCATATACGTATGTTTTATAATGCCCAGAAAAAATGAAAGAACATTTACGACACAGGTGGGAATGGACCAAAGAATGACCAAACGGCTCATTTCTATTGCCTTATTTTATTCTATTCTATATGTTTACCTCAGGACTGGAAGCGTCATAAATTCTCTGATACTCAGTTGGCATTTCAGTTAGTTAATGACCTATGATTTTTCTGAGTGACTCGAAATTTCATATAGCATATGTATAATACCTACAAATAACCTACACGTGGGTTTTCATGCCATCATTCTATGACTAGGTTTTACGTAAAAGTTTTCAAAAACTGAAATTGTATATCAACTTTAGAATGAACGTGATTGTTAGTACAGGGTGGTGCATAAGTAACGCGCCCTTTTAAAAAAATAATAATAAATAAACTATGAAAGGTATAACGATGGGGATAATAGCAAACGATAGAGGAACTCTTAAAGTTTATTTACATGTCGTATCCTGTCTACAGATACCCAGTATATATTGCGGTAATACTTTATTCATTATTAATTTTTTAAAAGGGTGCGTTACTTATGCGCCACCCTGTATAACGTTGGACTGAACAACGTATTCACAGCAGTCACATGACTGGGTGATGCACTGGCTTAGGAACAACATCACCGACCTCAGAGGCGCGCTCATGGCCCCTGTTCCGCAGCAGCATCCGACTCACAATTTTCTCTGGCATTCTTTTTAGCAGGAACTGTTCCTTTTTCGTAAACGTGACATCAATAGGCATGAATGGAACAACGAACTTGTTGTAATTTTCTCGCTTTAGCGTGCAATTAAAGTGTAAATTATGATAGAAAACCATGAATGAAAGTTCAATGGAAGATGATTGGTACCAACGACCCACTAACAAAATGTTTTTCAATACACTCGCAATAATTTTTGCTTCTCAGAGTTGAATATTTGTTCCATATTAGACGTAATTAAGGCAAATCTGCAATAAAAGCACTGATGAAGTGCTTATCTTTGTAAAAAATATGAAGACGAAGTACAATTATTCTGCATGAGTGTGAAACACATTTAACAGACAATACAATTTTACCTACTCGTACGAGAACATTAACGTATTTGTGTGTCTTCTTTACCGTATAAGTAGACCAAAATTTTTGTTACGTGCATACGAGAGCCATTTCTTCCTTTATTGGATGATAATTATTTGCATAGATATATTTTTTGAAAGCTAGAGTACCAGCTGGACACACAGCGTAGAGTAAGAAAACACATAGGCTTTCAACAGTCGGAAGGGAACCTGAATGTTGATCTGTGCATTTATTTTCAACAGGTAATTTTACTACTGCCTAATCTATCACTGCGGGTACGATTGCTTTACGTAATGTCATAGCTGTACACAAAAGAACACGTACCGGTGAAACCCATGCGGTAAAAATTGCTTGCTGTTATTGCTTTATTAGTAATAAGAATTCCCATTTTATGTAGTATATATCTTTAGTAAATTATTCTTCAAAATCACTTTCCAAAGAGTTGAAGTTTTTAGCTCAACACTTCGGGACAATATTTAATCCTGGTTAAATCTAGAGTATTTTCAATCAATTCTCCGTTTCGGAGAAGTATTACTCCCACTGAAATTGATTGATAGAATTATCTATAATTTCTGGTAACTTTTACATTTATCACTCCAAGAAGCTGTTCATACACGTGAAAACTATGCAACATCATCTAAACTGAGGAATTTTACTTTACAACGTTGAATAGTTCTTGAACCATTAAAAATTTATTTCCAAGTACAACTCAATTGTCAATTGAATACCACCATTATAACAAAAAAATCCGATAACCTGGTGGTTTTGTTTCAGTCGGAGCAGTACAGAACTGTGACTGAACAGTACAGGACAAACTAATTTCATTTATATCGTTTTATTATGTTACTGCAATAGCATCCAGATAAGACAACTTTTTGAATATTTTTATAGTTGTATTAGAAGGATTAGTGGACTCTAGATTCTCTTTCAGTAAATTTTTTTTCAAGGAAGGTTTATTATAAATTAAAATTAGGCTTTAAAATTTCTGCAAGGTTTGATCGGCTGCATATAACTACCGACCTTGATGTTTAAACTACACCATGTACATCTGTAATAAATTCATTTTCAAAACAAAATAAGCTTTACTATGTTTCAGCATTTCGTAACGGTTGAACTTTAATGCATCAAAAGTTATGCTTTAAATTTGTTAGATTACTGAAAATCATTGTTGAGAAAAATGTTACAGGGTTGCAAATTTGTATGAACTTCCAATTGGATTTTCTTCGCTAATTTGAAAACTTCGCTGTACGGACCACGTATTTGGGTGTCTTCGTGACAATTTTAAAGACTTGGCCATGCAAATTCCAACATATTAAAATTACAGTTAGAGTTAAGCAAAAAATTGCATTTCTTTTCCTGAATTATCTCCTAAGTTGAGCGAAAATATTTCATCTTAGTAAATATTCCACAATAAAGACATGGGCCATGTAGGTTATGCATTACTCGGTGTCTGCAAAGAATTTATACCATCCAAAGTAACTAATGATGAACTTGTAATAAAAATTAGTTGTAGTTTTTTTTTACAAAATTAAAGCATCTTTATTGTGCTACTTGTTTAAAAAAATCAATGGTTGTAAACTCTTGAAACGAAACTGCAATGCAAATAAAGAAATTTATACATCTGTGTATATAGCGCATAATTTGTATTCTTTATTGTAAGTATAAGATGGAGTTGAATTCGTTATTGTAGCATTGGCTCATATTTTTGTTCTTATTCAACTAAATAAAATCAGGGGTAGATGAAGCACGATAGGAAGCAACTGTTACTAAAAAATGTTTCTATGTAGAAACATAAGACAAATGTTTTACTGCAGCATTCTCGTTTCATGAAGCCTTTCTGTTCCATTTGAGTGTTGGGTAATGAAATTTTGAGCATATAATAAACCACTTCAATTTTATGTTAAATTTTATTTAGCATTAAGCTTCGAATGTTAAATTTCATCATCAAATTATTTATTTAGTCGTGACCCAAATATTTTCTCTCCAGAAAACTTGGAGAGGTTATGTTTGAAAAATAAAAATTGTCCATTTTTATTTCAATGGGTTTCACTTTCGTTTTGAATTAGGGTCAATGGTGAGTGGTGAAGTATCTTTTCGGAGTAATTCGGTATCGTTGTTAATTTTTATGATCCAATATATTCTCAAATATTTCATTACATGAAAACGCTTCTACTCTATAAATGCATTTTAAGCTATTTATTTATTAGTAGAAAACATCAGACCATTCATTTGCGTATGGCTCGTACGTATAAAATGCTAATTTGTTCTCATTAAAATTTGACCGAAAATTTTCTTTTTCATGTACTCTGTACATATTCTACGAGCCACATATGATATTTTCGAAATACATTTTTCAAACTGATATAAAAGCGCTACAAGTATTAAACTGAGAAGGGAACTTTGCGATCAATTATAATCTTGTTTTGTAGACAATATCAGCTTAGTTTCCAACTTCAAATGCGTTATTTGATCTCTTCGTAATTAGAGAAAATCTCTCTCATGGGTCGAATCGGTTTTGTTTCAGTGAGGAGTGAATAAATAAAACACGGTAGCAGTTGTTTCCATTATTATTTTTTCTTATCACAGTAGATCACAGTAACAAGGATATAATAATGGTAGCAAAAATACTGAAAGACCGAACGTACGTACAACTAAAGAGATCATCAAGAACTGGGTAGCAAAAACACAAGCAAAACAACTTTTAAACATTATTACATCAACAAAAAATGCTTACATACAAAACAATCAACTCTTATGGCGCAAGCCACGAATTGAGCATCAATTGCTATGAAAAACAGTCCATGAATGAAAACGTCATGATTATGCAGTAGTAGTTACCAACAAGGGTAAGGGGATTCCAGCTTTACCCGTGACTAAACGTTCACGAAAAATAGAAACCATAAACCTAAACTTCAAAAACGTGCACACACGCCATCTAAACAATTGAACGGGTGGATATAGCAAACAAATGATGAATGAAGCAACGATAATCGCAGTGCCATGATAATGAGAACATTTGTGACAGTAATTGAAATTGGCAGGTACCCAATACTTTCCAGCTCGTTGAAGTAATACTAACATACTCAGTGTAGAAAGTCTCGTAATCAAATATCGTTAGATATAAGAATGAGGGTGGAGTAACATTTTTAAATATGCGCAACAATACTGTGTACAAATAACAAATGGTGTAAAAAACGTGTGATTTGACACAATTTGAAAGACAGCAAGTATTAAAATGAATATTGCATAGTTCTCAGATGAGAAAAAGTGGTTTACTACGTGTAGATTACTCATTAGCATGAGTATATCACAGTAGAATGCGTCATTATTCTAAATTGCAACTTTCACGTAAACAATAGCATATATACAGACAAATGGATAAGGCCTATATTATCAGAAAGTGGAATGAATTATTGATAACCAAAACGCAGTAACAAAACAACGAAATAGTATAATTGAGTCTAATAATTGAAGAACACATCTTACAGCAACAGAGATCATTACGAAAACTTACTAACGAAACTGTCTTAATAAGATATCTTAAAAATACGAAAAATTATAGTAACAATTCTAGAATGAGTAAAAACCCTCTCTGAAATTGGCAAACTCTGTTGAATGCTGCACAATATCAGCGATAACGCAGAGTTGAATGCTTGAACATCACTAAGAAAATAATGAAAATTCAGATTTATCTAAGGTGATAATACGAAGTTACGAGTGAGGGTTTTACCACTACGTCGCAGGTCATCCGAGAGGGAGGAGCACATCAAGAGATTTCCGATTTCGAGTCGTTCGTTGGAGTCCGCCTTCTGTGGCCGACAGAGTCAACTTGCAAAATTTTCTATATCGTTTTCTATCGAGCCTACGTGATGGCTGAAGAAGTGATGAAACGAAGGTGAGTCTCGTAGTAACCGTGTTTTGTGAGGTTGCAACTCTAAATGGGTGGCAGCGCAATCCTGGTGAGTTTGAACTTCACGGGAAACGACCAGGTGTTTGTCAGACGCTAATGTGTCCTGTTTCTCGTATTCCCCCAGTACTGCTGCCAAATCGTCTAAAGAAACGAGAGGAAGTTCAAAATTTTTCTTTCCGTGATCAAAGTCTTGACGTGTTTCTTTATGCATTCGAAATCCTTGGGAGATTGGAGCAGAACAAGATATCAAGTGCAGTTTTTCATTCAATATGCTCTCACACTTGAAAAAAGAGTCTGTTGAAGATCCTCGTTTAAGAGTAGGAATTGGAACATAAGCGGACAAATTCTCGGCGTTTTCCTGCTTTCGGCTGAATATATCGTTACCTCTGGACGGCCGCTGAGTCGAGTAGGGCAACTGACTCATGCAGTTGAAACGAGTTGACGACTGAAGAGGCGAAGTTTCACTTTCACACAAATCAGACTCACCATCAACGAGGGGCCACACGTGATTCAAATTTATTCTGGCTCTTGTAAATCGTTTTAGCTTTGGAGGCACAAGCTTCGGACGTCGACGTACAACTCTTGGTATTACGATGTTAGGATTCACAACACAAGACTGCTCTGCTCCAAACGCCATTTTTCTAATAAATGAGGTCACGACGCTAAGTCACGGTTTACACAAACAAAATCACTTCGCACTATTTCGCTGATTAATCAAAATTCCGTCAAGGTCGTGTGGTGAAATCACTGCAATCTGCGAAGTGTAATAGGATCAAGAGACGAAGAGTGAATGGCGGGAAATTTTGACCGGTTGGCTTATATACCAATGATTCCCGCCCAAAAGCAGGTGCGAGTACGTCCGAGGCAGTTGCTAACTACCGCCATCCTCACGATTCAACAATAGAGCTGTAAATGGCCGAGCAGGTGATATAGTTCTTGAATATATAGAAATAAGGAGTATGCATGAAATTATTCAGTTATTAATTTTGTGTTATGTGAAAAAATTAAACTGTTATCAGTCAATTGAGCGTTTCCATCAGCTCGCTTACGACAGCACGTCAACACTCGTGTGACGTCATGCACACGAGTTACTCATGACACGTTTACTACGACGCGTAGTACACTCGTCTAGCCCATCATCACACTTACGAGGAATACTTCTGTCTCTAACAGTTTGATGATTCTGATATAAAAATGTACTATAAGTATCCTTCTTGTATGTTCTCATGAGAATACTAATAATTGAGGAGAATTTCCATATTATTCAATTCGATCCTGAAACGTTTGTAGCAAAGACCTTGAGAAATAGAGGGCATGCGGAGGGGGGGAAAAGGGAAGCAATGGAAATGTCTGACCAATAGAAAAGCGCTATCTCTAAGCGCGCGCTGCTTGAATTCTGAGAAGTGGTGCGGTTGAGGACATTACGCGCCAAATTTGAGTCTCCTACAGGATCTTCAACGAACAGGTTTCTACAGAAACCTTAACGGCCGTGATTTGAATCTCGAAACCAAACACTGCGACGCTCTTCATATTATTACTCTGATAGTCAATGAAAGAAGCTTTGCAGATAATTGAAAATAGTTTTAAGAGTAAAACGTCATTCGTGTATCCTAAGCCTAAACCGGACGATGATTTTATCTTGGTGCTCCTAAAAGCATGAAGCGAAAGGCTGATAACGAATCTACTATCATTTACAAAGGTCTACGGGGAAGACGCAAGGAATGATTCATTTTTCATTTCTTCTTTAACTATTTTCACCTCTAGTGTCATGAACGATCTTAAAATTTTCTAGGTTTTTCCCATAAGTTAAGCACTGACAAGCTTATAGAGCTTGATATAAGAATATCATGTACTCTGCATATACAAAAACTTTGGGTACAGTTTATTTTTCTTTCGTTTATAATAATCTACGCTATTCTCTAACTAATTCTTTTAAATTATTTGTGAATACGTTATCATTTATGAGTTTCAGAGCTCCAATATTTTGATGTGTTCAGATTATGCGCACAAACTATGCAAATCATTCAAGAGCAGCAGCAATTCATAATCTTCAGAGTCAGTAATTTTCGACTCCATTGATATTCATGAGAATTTAACAAATTCACGAACTCCCAAACTCTTTTCTGATTAACTGAGTTATAATGAAAATCGCATCGGTAAATAGTTTTTTTCTGTTCAAGCTGACGAAAAGGTATTCGTCTATAATTCGTCACACTATTGAAAAAACATATGCTGTAAAGGGCCTCTTGCAACAAATCTAAACGAGATCAGCAATTTTGCAGAAATGCTCTAATTTATCTAAATATGTATCAGCTGGGCAATTTAGCCATGGTCGTCAGGTTTTTCATGACTATAAGTGTTTAACTTGAATTGTACTTCGCTAGCACAGCATCGGAAGTGAAATTACCTCATCTGTTTAACTCTTGACGGGAACGACTTCCTCTGTACGCAAGGGCAAAAATAATACAGGGCATCGTAGACAAGAGAAATGTTCATCCTTAAATCCAGATTTAATTCATTTCTCATATAATTATTGAAAAGAAATAGCCTGGTTTATCGGTGAGCATCATGTCCGATGTGTTGCACCAACAGTGTTAAATAACAATTATTGATTCTGTAATTAAATGTTCAAGGTAGTTTTGTCTTGAGTAAATTTATGAAATTGTTTATTGCCCTGAGACACGTAAATTTCCATCGAATTTTTATTAACATATTAGTTTCTGTAATACCTTGATTTCGTAGAACAAGTTTTTTCACAATAATCATTTCTTAGGTTATTAAATTTCCGTCAGTTTAGGCTTAGTTAGAGTTGAAAGTAGGAGTGGAATAAGAAGAATTTCACAGGAGACTATCAGTGGAAGCATTATTTCTCTTCTGAACTGAAATATAGACTGCTGTTCACATCTACAGGTTACTTCACTGAGGATGTAGGTCAACTAGTATAGTTTACCTTCACTATCCACCACAAATTAAGCAGGAGAGTTTACATTCATTATTACGGTTAGTTACAGTTGTGTCAGTATATTGCACTTTATCCTATTTCAAAGGCATTTAAATATTTCTTCTCCAAGCAGGCTGATAGATTTTCCTTGATGGCAATTTCATAATCCTAATATTGTCCCCTTACATTATGATATCAGTCGCTGTGGAAAAGGGGTGGAGTATCACGAAAGCGCTGCAAGAGTTTCTCTATTCTCTCACCTATGAGGTCACGCTGATTACATGAAATCGTTAGACCTAAACCTGCCACATTTATTTAGGAAGATGTTTTTGAAAAGTTCAGTGGCCTCGAACCACTGCATAAATTGCGCCACGGTCAGTGTGCAGGGAGTCCTCGGGTTACGAACGAGTTCCGTTCTTACAGATGTTCGAAAGTTTTTTTTTTACGTAAGTTGGAGCTTGGGCCTATACGTCACGGAAATATCCACTTACGTACGTAAATTATACTACCTAATGATGAGAATATGTACATAAATATGAAATGAACAAAATATAAATAAATAAACGTTCAAACAAGGGTGAAAACGGTGAAAAAATACTGAGCACGAAGATGACAACGAAAGCTACAATCCAATATGGAGTACTGAGTAAGCATCTTCCTCGTTTATGTGCAGCGTTTTCATGTATTAAGACGCACGACCAAAACAACTAGTACTACGCTCGGTTTGTAAGCTACGAACGGACCGCCGTAAAGCGGAACATGAATTAATAGGATTTATGGGCGCTCGTTCGCAACGGCGAGTTGCCGTAAATCAAAATGCCGTGAACTGGGGACTCCCTGACCATCCCAGCACGACCAGTAACTGAGCCTGATTATGAATATTACGGTAAAATCAACATGCGCAGAAATAGAATAGAATAGAATAGAATAGAATAGAATAGAATGAGGCTTTAGGAACGAACCTTCTGGCCCATTCTTGAGTCGGATAATTACTTCGATAATTATTCGGTTGTTTTACCCAAGTCCCATGCCGTATTTCCAGCTGCGTCAACCATGTCGGCAGCGGGATTCGAATCCGGGTCTTCCCGCTCGCAAGCATATTCGCCCACCAGTCGACCAAGCTGGTGATGTTAGGTTTAACCCACACACAAGTTAGGTTTAACCCACAGGCACAAGTTAGGTTTAACCCTCAGGCACAAGTTAGGTTTAACCCACAGGCACAAGTTAGGTTTAACCCACAGGCACA
>VCRD01000329.1:299076-332350 GCA_006783055.1 Trinorchestia longiramus | reverse complement strand
AACTTTTAGAAGCTAACATGCGAGCTTATTCCTTTTTCCACGGGCATAAAGGCATTGACCTTTTCGAAGTACCACAGAAAAATATGATAATAATAATTGAAATATAATCATTCTCTGGTTTAAAGAAAAGGATTTTTTTTAATTAAATCTGTTGTAGGTATCCTTGACTGCCAATCGTGGAATAACTGATCTTGAATACCATTAAATATTGGGAGCCGAACGTGGCGTACATCTACAATTCATTACTACACGGAGTACACAAACACAATATATGTACCATTCGTAAGGCGTACGGGAGGTCACAAGTAACAGAGTACACAACCTCACTACAAACGCACCTACTCAGGTCTTTCAGATGCACTACGCAAGTTGTACCAGCTCAGGGTAGAAAAACACTACATGATCTGCAACTACACAACGGCATCACTGACTACTCAATCCCTAATGCACAAGGTGTGTCAGTACACAATCCCGTTCTTTACAGGAGATACTAAGATACTATGCACTCTGCAACTACGCGAGGCAAACAAGGATACTATGCAGCCCACAACTACTCAGGTTGTAAAAAAAGAATATCGAGATACGAGTTTACAGTAGCTGGCGACGTTGTGCTCAGCACCGCTGTTCCGTACAGGTTTAAATGGTCAAAAATGCACACTGCAGTTCTGCGTTGGACATACCGTGTTGTGAGAGGGCTACCAAAATTCAAATTCAAATGAGATGGTATGACGTAAGTAAGAGTTCTTATAGATAGATAGTTAATCAGAAATGTAAAATCTCATATGTTCAGAAGGACAGTGAACGGCGTATGATATTTCAGTGGTTTCTTGAAAATAGAGTCAGAACAATTTGTTTTGGTGGCGAAGACCAACGTTTCACCCTTAAAGATAAAGAGATAAATTAAAAATAGGGTTACATTCCATATGCAAATAAGTCTAGGCAATTTATTGTGCACTAATTATACTGGTCAAGTTTATTCAGTATTAATACATGTTCAATAAAAGAAACGTAATTAATTGATGCCATAGATAATTATGCATACTGACTCAATCATTTACAGTACATGATCATGAATAGCACTTCACGAAACTGCGCTATGTCTTCTTCACGTCATATGCTTGAAAGACATTATTTTTCCTGTGAAAAATGTAGTTCTAAACGTCAGGTGAGTTGGCTTTGTTCCCAATAGTATGTATGTAAACGAACACAAGTGTGCACCGTTGCACTATCAAAATTATCCACGGAGGTGTGCTTGATTGCAAGGTCACCTTCCCTCTTGATTGTGTTCGCCAACCAACTTGTGCATTCACTCGTCTACTACCACCAGCACATCATCGGAACATCTCAACACAAACGTCAGACTCGCCTGTAACCTTGGAAGAAGTGTACGTTCTGAATGCCAGAGTAGCAGCCATAGACACGTGTGAATTTAAAGACGCTTCCACGTGTAGTTCAAACCAGTTACGCAGCGAAGAAGAGAATTAATGTTTTGAAGCACGGAGAAGGACATAGGAAACTTGTAAAGCAGGAAACTAGAAAACGAATCCGTTATGCCTGAACGGTGATTGTAGAGAACGGCTTTGTAATTTGCTAACATCGCTTGGGAATGTGAAGAACTGAGTGAAAGGAAACTTTGGTTAAGTGAGACAGAACTAGCACGAAGCTTAAATAGTAGTGACGTTAAGCACTGCATTGAGGAAGATCGTTAGAAGCAGATTTTTCTATTTGCAATGGAAGCTCACTTTTTCAAATAGCGCATCTTAATTTAGAAAGTGTACATTAATTAAGCGTTCTACTAAACTAACAAGGGTTGAATTTAGTTTCATTTATATGTTTCAGCATTCTGTTCAAATTTAAAATCAAGCCCTTAACTATAAAATAAGATTCGTCTACAGGAAAAATAGTATGGCAGGGACAAGTCAGTAGCTTTGCATTTTCCTTCTAACAAGAACAATTACTTATAAAAAAAGTAAAGCAAGGCCGAGCAACAGTTACTTCAAACTATATGCCATAGCTCCACCGCCGAGTTTAGCGGCATAAATAAAACCTGATGACTGGACTAAGAAGCAAGAAGAGGAGGGTCTCTACGTCATGGGGGGTGTGTCGTCGACGTCGTCGGCCTTCGCATCAGTTACAGCTCGAGCATCTAGATGCTCTCATTTATTAGCTCTACTTCCCAATTCGCCGAGCTCTGTATGACAGTCTTTGACTCGACGCTTTTCATGATGCTACCGTTAATAGAGTTGGCCGGTTGCTTTCAGAGTTTTTCAGAGGATTCAGAATTTTCAACGCAAATTTGAACTTGGCAAGAAAAATACGATAAACTAGAGTATTTACGACTTTTTCTAAGTTATAAGTTGGCTCATGCATTTGACATTCACCGCATGCTAAAAGAGCAATCACTGGCAGCAGGTGCAGGGATAAATAACACTCTCCAGCATAAACTGAAGCGGGCGAGGTTCAATTGCGGCCAGTCGGCCTTGTTACACAGTCACGGCACTAAGCACATAACTTTGAAAGGTCCAATTCCGTCGACATGAATTAAAAAAGATAAAATTCACTGAAGGTTTTTAAGTTGCTCATGTCTTGAAGAACAGAATTTTAAGTTTTCTCATCAGCGTTGAAAATGCGACTTTAGGTTTAACTTCTAAAAAAGCACTGAAAATTTGACATTATTTCCAGTAACTGAACGAGCAAAAACTAATGCGATATTATTGAGGAGGAAAGTAAATCTTACAGTGCATTCATAATGTACTGTATATAGATGTAGCTCCATTCATTGTGAAGCAAGTGATTCTTATTTATTAAATATCAACTTCCGACTTCATCTGATTGACATACATTGCGGAATGTCATTTCCGTGTCTCGATTTTCTTGCGCTGTAGCTCTTGTGACCACAAAATTACACAGAGTAACTCAATTTCCATCGTAGTTGTTGCAATGCAGCGTAAATTAAACCAGAATTTAATATCTGAATTGAAAAATATATTCTCTGAAGTTAAACATTTCACAGCTGTACGTAAGTGGTAGAAAAAAACTAAAAAATATATTAAAATTCAAAAACATCTTTTTGGGTGGTTCGTAGTAATTATACTTTGTTGATCTAGGTCACTATCTTGCTGAAATATTGACAGCTCGTCAAAACTGAGGAATTCCTGATTAGTTCTAAGGCTTGAAACAATCATTTGAAAATGAATTAAATATTTTACGATTGCGGTGGATTATTTTCTCAGAAAAAACGCACAGTGTCCTATATATGAAAAAAGCTGCAGAATTTGCAACGAAATGCAATGTTTTTACAATATTCGAATTACAAACAAGGAAATATAATACAAGTTTGTTTAACTATGTCTCAAACGATGATAATTTCACCTTCATTCACTATTTATTCTCTCTTCCTTATTTTCTTTTTACTCATAACAATGTATTTTAATAAATCAACTAGCATTAGAATTTTGAAGAATAATACGAATTCAAATTATGGCATAAGATTTTGTCAGTTCTTGTTGCTTCAATGGGATCCAAAATGGAACTGTTTTTGCTGTGAAACAATCGACAAAAAATCAGAGGTGCTCATGGACATAAGAAGTTTTTAGTAAAGGTTTCAGCAGAAGAGATGTTAAAGACCTACATCTATTTCAGAATTATTTTAAAAGTCCATACCCATCAGTACTATGGTGAAATCCAGGGGTTTCAGTCTAAAGATCGATAGAGTGGGTCCAAAATGTTTTCTAAGAGGGCATGTTCAACCCACGAATTTTTCACATCACCATCTTTATATTCTCCTGTTATTGCACGTAAACAAGAAAACATCCAATCCGTGATTGAAATAACTACTGAGAATCGAAAGTTTATTTCACATTAAATGCAAGTTTGCAGAGAAGTAAATTTGTAAAATCTTCGAGGGCACCAGACGATTTAAATAAAAATGAAAGGAAGAAAGTGATATCCAGGACATGGCTTTGCTAAAATGTTAGAAACCCTTGTGACTTTCGCTACATACATCGCTTATCCTTATTTTCCCTTGGCACGTATACCTGTCATAGGCTACAGCTTCAAGCTACTTAGGTTTTGTGTGTATATTTAGCCCTATTCTAAGACGTGCAGGAACTAGAGAAGCACAGATTTTTAGCTATTATGAAACTCAGAAGTCATTTGTAAGCTGTGAAGTAAAATGTATACAGTTTCTACACATCCCTAAACACAAACGCACGTGACTGCCTGCGATCTCGTTCTCAAAGTAGTTTTTATGAATCTCTTAAATCTCATTCAGTGATTTTAAAAAGTCCAGCCAATTTGTTCGAGGAAAATCCATTTAAACTACATATTAAATTCCTATACTCAATTATCAGCGAATTTTCATCAGCTGATCAATGTTGGGATGTTGATTTAGGGCTGCTTATCAATATTTGTAAAGGAGATCGCGTTCCTCCACAGCTCAAAACACTATGAATGACCCTCTTGTGCTCTTCATATGCTTATCAACCAAGGACGACAATCAAACAAGCTCTTCACGTCTCTGGTGAAGGAACATAGCATAAAAAATTATGACTTGAACCTCTCATTCTATCTACTATAAGATTGACAACTTCCTGTATGCTGAAAATCATCAAACCTTCTCCTAGTTGAGGAAAATAAAGCAGGGCAATTTACGGTTTTCCCCAAATTCATGTAATATTTATCATTAGCAAGTCAACTGAAACTACAAAGACGGACGTAGAAATTACGAACAAATTTAAATGCAAACTCGTTACAGAATAACAGGAACACGAGTTACCTAAAACCAGAATTTATTAAATTCTTTTCCATATTCAGGAAAAATAATTAACGAAGTTAAAAAATTTGCTCTATTAATAATGAATTTAGGTTAAATTTAAATGTTAAAAACAATTATGAAGATACAACGAAAGCTTTTCCATATGTTCTATGTAGTTGTATTACATCCCGTCTAAGAACACATTACATGTATATTTTAACACAAAACTTCAACCGAGCATAGAGCTGAGTGAGCTTTGATAACCACAAAAAATTTTCGGCTAGTGGGTGGCTTGTGAAACCAAGAGTTAACCTTTGCGATTCGTCTGTCATGAGCGATTAAATAGTACAAATATTGAGCTCCAAAATCCATTCAATATCTACTTATATAATACACAGTGTATCTCCATTTCTGTCTCTCTCTTTCTCTCTCTCTACCTGTGTTTGTCCGGCTCATTTCTTCCAATCCATTACTGAAAAAAAAATATTGAACTGAAATCAGAATAGTCATACATGTATTATAAACATTGTATTGTGAATACCAAATGTGACGAATTACTATAAAAAATAAGCCATTTTTTCTTGTTCTTAACCTTATTATCCTACATGGCCATGTTATCGATCGATAAGATACAGAATGGAATTTCTGTATGTATTCATGAAAAATATTCATTAAAACACAATAATTTGTCGTAAATCTTAAATACATTCGTCTTTATAATAATTTCAAATTAGTCAAATCTAAAACGAGGAATTTTCACGGGAACTATCTAGTTCAATAATAATGCAATCATGTTTGCTGGTCCTCAAAATATTAACACAAAGCTCCTAGCCTTATGACCAATACCATTGTGTTTAAACGAAGCAAAACATTCTTTAGACAGGTGTATTTTCCAAGAATTCACGGCTTTGTCTGCACAAAGGCTGAAAATAAACCGCAAGCTGGAAGTTTCAACGACCTGTGAAAATGAGCTCAGGTATCTACATATTTACTGCAAACAAGTAACTCTTATGGTTCTAATATTTTCTACGTTGTATTGCGATTGTTCTTGCTGTTTCATCTAAGAAGCAAGTAATTTATTAAGGAACTGGCATATATTAATACGAGTGGCGTACATATTCTGGTCTCAGAAAGGATAACAGATGAATAAATATTATAGTCTTTGCGTTACGGAACATAAAAAGTTCACAAGTTCACTAATACAAAGCAAGTTGAAGTAGTAGGTTAAAAAACTGGGAAAAATATTTTCTGAAATTTTCTGTAGAGAAGCATAGGTTTCGTATTTACTGAATTGTATGATAATAATGTAGATATAAAGTTCATTGTCTTCTTCCGTGTAATAGAGATATCCAACTGAAACCCAGAAATTTAAGGTTTGTCTTTTGGATTTCCTCATCCAGTGATTAATAGAATAAAATATTCAACATGTAGGATACATGGTAGGTACAATTTTGTAGCCATAACTGTGCAAACATATTATCTGTAGCGTCAGAAATTCCCAATAAATGAGGTCAACTAATTTAATTCTATTACAAACTTAACATGTCCTTAATTGAAATGAACCATAGCAATGTCTTTCATAATTTGAACAATACTATACCAAAGATCCAATAGCTTATTAAAGAAACTTTTCAAACAATATTCACTTAGTTTCAAGTTTAGGATTTCCTCTTGGGTTTTGATATCGTTCAATCACTATCAATTTTGTAACGTATCCCTGCTAGTACTCTCAGATCCAAAGTTGAACACTCAGTGTGATTTGGCATTTCGATCCGTCCTGAAAGAAATACGATAGGTTGTAAGACAGCAACAAGATATGGAGCACCAACACTAATCGAGCTGGCGTCAGACAAGCAACCAGGTTAAATAAGCCAGCCATGCTTTAGTAGTTGTATCTTGTCTACAACTTCACTGAACGCTGATTATTCCGAGAGTGTTTTTATACGTCTTTTAAGGTCAAATAAACAAGATTACGAATCAATGATGGAGCTTTGTAAACGACTCGCTAAACTTGTAAAGATCCTAGACAGAATGACGATACTAATGATTTTTACTGGAGTATCATTACTCATTATAACTTTTAAAATGACTATCGAATAGCATTAAAAACAAGTACATATACCTATCATTTTTGAAAAGCAAAATAATCGTAATCAAAACTATATTTTACGTACACGGATAGTTTAACCAGTGACCAAATATTAGCTGAAATTTAAAAAGGTTGTATTCCCTCTGTACAGGACAGAATAAGAGAAAAGTTCTATAAGTGACAAAAACACGAAGAGTCTTCCGCTTGGGGAGCTAAAAATACACCAAAATTTGCTCTAAAAAATAACCAGCCGAGTACCTTCAACATTTGAGTTAGAATTATTATCACGCACTATCTTGTACATGTTAATAGGCAATCATAAATTCTAAAGTTGAAGTCGACGCAATTCGACGCGAACTGACTTTAATCGAAATCGAGGGACTGTTGCGTGCAACGAACCATAGAAGGAAAACTAAGTCTCTGATTAACTTGCACAAAATGTTTATTGGTAGCGACTTTTGAGCATTTTCAGCAACATCAAATGCGTTCGAATGAAGGAATTAAAAGGGAATGTGCACAATACATCGTTGCCGAGTTTTCGGAACTTTCCGCCTTGATACTGTAAACAGTATACTATCATATGGGTATAGAACGGTTTAGGCCTTTTTATGCAATTGTTACTATTAAATACGCTCACTATGGTGTTAAATAATTAGCAGGAGACATCAATCAGTTGAAATTCTAGTTACGACTTCCATTCATTTGCCTAGTCAAACCTCTATTTTACAAATACGTCTGTTTTGAGAGCATGTATGTACTCTAATGCCGGGCAACTAAGTATCGCTTAGCGGACTACTAAATACCGCTTAGCGGGCAACTAAATACCGCTTAGCGGACAACTAAATACCGCTTAGCGTGCAACTAAATACCGCTGAGCGTGCAACTAAATACCGCTTAGCGAGCAACTAAATACCGCTTAGCGAGCAACTAAATACCGCTTAGCGAGCAACTAAATACCGCTTAGCGAGCAACTAAATACCGCTTAGCGAGCAACTAAATACCACTTAGCGAGCAAATAAATACCGCTTAGCGTGCAACTAAATACCGCTTAGCGAGCAACTAAATACCGCTTAGCGAGCAACTAAATACCGCTTAGCGAGCAACTAAATACCGCTTAGCGAGCAACTAAATACCGCTTAGCGGACAACTAAATACCGCTTAGCAGACAACTAAATACCGCTTAGCGAGCAACCAAATACCGCTTAGCGGGCAACTAAATACCTCTTAGCGTGCAACTAAATACTGCTTAGCGTGCAACTAAATACCGCTTAGCGTGCAACTAAATACCGCTTAGCAAGCAACTAAATACCGCTTAGCGAGCAAATAAATACCGCTTAGCGTGCAACTAAATACCGCTTAGCGAGCAACTAAATACCGCTTAGCGAGCAACTAAATGCCGCTTAGCGAGCAACTAAATACCGCTTAGCGAGCAACTAAATACCGCTTAGCGGACAACTAAATACCGCTTAGCAGACAACTAAATACCGCTAGGCGAGCAACTAAATACCGCTTAGCGGACAACTAAATACCGCTTAGCAGACAACTAAATACCGCTTAGCAGACAACTAAATACCGCTTAGCAGACAACTAAATACCGCTTAGCAGACAACTAAATACCGCTTAGCGGACTACTAAATACCGCTTAGCGAGCAACTAAATACCGCTTAGCGAGCAACCAAATACCGCTTAGCAGGCAAATATGTAAGCACTGCGTTTTACATACAATAAGACAACTGAAAACACTGATGAATAATGAATTTATTTTGATGTCTAAGGCTGGCATCGGATTTAGATTCTGTGAGCCCATGACACATGAATCATTGATGTAATTTCTTAACATGAATTAGCAGATAATGACATTGTTTCTAAGAATGAGACAGTAACGTACACTGCATAATAAACCTGATTTACAGTATTATTATATAATTTCTAAGCTGATCAATGTAAATAAATCCCAGGCATCGACCTGGAGGATAACGATTTATCCAGAAATAAATTAGTTTGATTAACAAGGTGGGATTTTCAAAAAGAAACTAAATAAGCAATATAAAGGTCATATTGCAGGTAGTTGACCTCAACAAACGGGTATACGAGAAAATGAATAGTATCACTTCTAAGATTCAGTTAAAGAGCTAGATTATAGAACACCTCGTTAAACATCTCCCTTATCAACTTATCAACTTAACAAATACAACAATTAGTCATTGAAGTAGTGATCATCAAACTTACTGTGAAGAGTGCCATGTTTATATGAAAACACAAGCATGGGCCTAACTTACAGAAACACACGATGCAAATTACAGTCTTTCTTTCTTCATAAAGGAAGCCTCAAAACAACTCCCCAGCTTTGTACTGAGAAGTCGGAGGGAAAGAAAAAAGGCAATGAAGAAATTTCAGCTCTCTGCAATAACAAACTTGACCTTCGTAACTGCGCCACGACGGAAGTGAGAAAACACGATCTGTCGACAGTCTTCTGTTTTGATCCTTCCAAATGCCGGATTCAAAGAACACTTTCGGTAAAAGCTTTGGAAGATGGCAGCTCCACGAGTTGAAGGCTTCCCTTCGTCTAGCGGAAAAATCGACGCACAAAAGAGGTCTCAAATATATCCTCCGCCTAAGAAGTGCAAATCAATACCGCTTTCTTTTTACACATGTTTATCGTCAATACAATACGGACCTGCAATGACAACTCAGGTTATTTATTGTTTAATTTAAAAGGCAGGTTGTTTATTGATTACGTTACATCACAGATGCTTTATTGGTGACTTTACCACACAGGATATTTATAAAGTACTTTGCAATGCACATTATATATTGATTATTTGAAAACGCAAATTACTTTATTGAAAATACACTTTTTCTTTGTTTTGTTGTGACCCGTTATTACTATTGATTATGTTATTATTGATGTCCCTTAAGCCAAAATCATTTTTCCTTTGCTCTAAAATTCATTGTAAATCATTTTGGAAGAATCTGTTTCACTGGCAAGTTTCAAAAATAAACCATTTGAATACTATTTTAACACCATCGGAATTCATTTTAAAATTTTGAATAACTAATTAAGGTACTCCAACACGTCTATTAATAGATATGTCCTAGACATTTGATTTTATGCACGCGATCATTCATATCGACTCGTCATTTTTCAACACCAGTTTCTATCAGTAAATCACGCTGGTCATGTGTCAATCTCAGTTAATGGTTTGTTAGCAGCATGTATGCATTATATCATAGTTAGGAAACCTTACAACTTCCGATGTACAAGGCGTCCGTAAAGTCTCTTTACAATTTAGCAAATTTATTACAAAAGCAATTGATGACCAATATTCATCAGATTTGTTTTATTGTACTCAGTGAATATAAAAGTTTTTAGTTACGTTGATATTGGACGTTTAAAAAGAGCAACTCTTACAAACATAGTCAAATGATAAACCAAGGCTAAAAGAGTTTGCAGTCAACAAGAGTAATCTTTCATGCTTTCATGTGTTAGGGAAACTAAACAATGATGAGGTCAATTTTTTTTTCATTGAATGATATAAAACAATTTCACCATGTAATTCTCAGTTTGGAAAAATTTTCACACATCTTTACTCTTCTCACATATTCTACTACATATATTTATAGATACATATACATATATAATAGACAGTGTATCTCCATCTCTCTCTGTCTCGCGATTTCTCTATCGGTATGTGTCCGTCCCATTACTTTCTATCTATTACTAAAGAAAATTATTGAACTGAAATTAGAACGGGTATGGATGTATTACTAGCATTGAATTGTGGATACGAAAGCGCCAGATCACTATGAAATACTCAATTTTTTCGTTATTAGCTTTCTTCTCTTACACGGCCATGTTATAGGTAGATAAGATACACAATGGAAGTTCTATATATATTTATGAAAAATGTTCAGATTCTGATAGTACCCCTGGTAAAACTGAAAAATGTATTTTATTTCATAGATCCTTAGTTTTATCACTTTTAAACCGTGAAATTTCCACGGGTACTATCTAGGTCATGTTATAGATAGATAAGATACAGAATAAAAGTTCTGTATATACATATTGATGAAAAGCGTATATTTAAAACACAATAATTCATCATAAATATTTAATACATTCGTCTTTACAATAATTTCAAATAAGTCAAATCTAAACCGTGGAATTTCCACGAAAACTATCTAGTTCCACTATTCCACTATCCCAGTGTATAATACACAGTTTGTTGCTTGGTTGGTTGGTCCGTCTGTCTGTAACGCTCTTAAAGATTTATTATAGATAGGAAAATTTCATTGACTGAATAACAAGATGAGATACCATCAAATTTCATCCATGAATTACGATGGCAAGTATAGTTTCTAGAATAGGTATATGGGTCGAAAGTCGAAATACACAATGGTGAAATAGACTGTTTATCTTATGCTAAGTATTGACTTCTCAATGGAACGAGTATAAATGTATTGTAAGCATTGTATTGTTGATACTAAAGGCATATCCTGGAATGTTGAAACTCCTTCGCAAAGCCCGCGTCCACTGGTAAATCGAAAGAAAAAAATTGGTAAAAACACGTGAAAAAATTCACGTGTAGGCTACTAGTATAATAATACACAGTTTGTTGCTTGCTTACTCGCTTGCTTGGTCCATCTCTTTGTCACGCTCTTAAGGATTTAGATAGGAGAAAATTGGGTAGGGTATACATAGATTGTAAGCATTGTATCGTGGAACTAAAAATTTCAGGAAAAAACATGAATTTTCACGTGTGGGTCTACTAGACATAACATGAAGTTTAACCCTTATATGTTAATTTAATTTTCATATTTTGGCCTTACACTTGAGATTCGAATTTTAAAATGTGTTATAACTTTATTAGGAATATAGATTTTTTTTCTGTAATTTTGACATTTACGAAGGGTTGTAGCAGGGATGAAGATTGTTATAGCGAGGAAACAAGCATCTTCTATTAATATGGTCAATAATATGAAAACAGTAATTTTAGTTACAAAGCTAAATAGATAGGAAATGTACAAGAAAACAGGTAATTCATGTTCAAAAAGTATGAAAATTTTTATCGATTAGCCATACGTGTATGCAATACGGAAAAACACGACAACATAATTTGATACGGGAAAGATGGCACGGCAATTGAAATGTCAGTTTAGATAATCGAAAGAAGACTACATTTGTATAAGTCAGTAGTATTATGACGTAACTTCTCTTCACTTTTTCAAGGCAAGGATCTCATACATTATATAATATTATATCTAAACCGGATGTATGCCACAACAGATACACTGTGCAACCGATACCGTCATACAAAGTAGATCAAGTAATGGGTTCAACTGAGTTCAGTTATTGAAAATGTTATTTCGCATCGAATCACGCTGCTAAATAAGGAATCAAATATAAAAAACCCTACACTCATGCCATTAACAAATGATGTGAACTATAATTCCCAACTTAAAATTTTAACATCGTTTTGCTGTCTTGAAATGAAATCGTAAGGGGCGTGATTTAATCGATTGATTCTTGCAGTCGTTCCCGGCTTAATACACATCTGTATAGTTTTATAAAATGGTGCAAAATAGGCATCTGATTTTCATTTATTGGGATAGACTAGAGTCATTATTACGAAGACAATGGAGAGGGTAGCAGGCAAAATTGATGACGTTTTTACTTTAATGCAAAAACTGAAAAATTCTTTAAGAACCCATTTTCTCCACACATATCAAAGAAAATTTACAAATATCTCTAAAGAAGAAAGCGCTGCTTAAAAAAACTGTAAACCTATTTCGCTTCATAAAATAAGACCACTTAAAAAACAGGCTCACACAATTACGAAAAGAAAGGCAATCAAGTTCGAATGAATTTAGTATCTTAAAGAACATATATTTTTTCACGTGATGATCACAAATACGTGCACCGCAGTGAGGAATACAAGCAAGAGACACTCGTCTCTGGTGGTGTTAGGCAGCTCCACTAAGGTGGTAAACGGTGAGGGGTTGCATGGGCCTCTAGGAGAGCATGACTTTCATCGGTGTCCTTGAAGCCTGCCAATTGTTATTTATTTAGGAATTTAAATCATTTTTGTGATAAGTTGATTCGTCAATATTCTTTAGTGATGTGCCACAGTGTTCTTTACAAAAATTTAGAGTCATTACAGAAGAAGAGAGCAATGTCTATTATCGTGATTAAGTAAACGCACAGTATTGGAAGACGATACGTGGGGTTTGTGTTGGTGGATCACTTTGGGGGATGAACTTCAGCAAAGTGGAGACTCAGGGTTACTACGGGGGTTTCTCTTCTGGGGAAGCTTGCAATGTTGACAAACAATGGCCGCCACGTGATGAGGTTCTCATGGTGTCTTCTCGCTACAACCAATAGACCAGCATTCATTATCGGTTGAGACAAATACTTTGTACAGACGAAATAGAATAGTAAATGTGAATCACTTATTTTACAGTAACCTTACTGGCACTATCCACTTAGAGATATATTTTGGCGGGAAAATATGAGCCAAGTGCCACATAAACCTGTCCGGGTTCCACTCAGCTGATCATTTCTGAGAATCAAACAACCTTCACATCTGAGAACCAGCGAAGCTCCGAGCACCGCTCCGCTCAATTTTCGACCAAGAGCTTATTTTAAAGAGACATAAAGCTCTTTGGTGGATTTTAAGAGTTATAAATGAAGGCAGAAAATTTGGCATGTCTATTGAAATTCCAAGTTGCTTCGAAAACTTGGATAAATTATTCAGGACTAAAAAAATTTGGCTCGGAATTCGGAGAATTGGAATGCATTAATATTATAGACTACTAACGTAATTCAAACTACAGCTCATGATTATTCATGAGAAATTTGCAGTTTTTAGAGGCATCAAAAGTGTACATACTGGCATGGAGAACAAGGAAAATTATTTCCGATTGAGAAGATAAGATTTGAGAGCAGGAACAGTATGGGACAAAACGTTGTGTACTGGAACCCTTTACAATTATTTACGTGTCATTTAAAACTAACATATCCATTGTTGAATTCATGTCGCTTCCGGTTTATGAAAGTGACCTTTGCATTTCCTGAGATCTAAGTCACAAGTAACGTTAGTAATATTTTAGGGTTACTTGTCAATAGATAATGATGACGGTTGTCTCGTACTTCTACTGTCAAGAAATTTAGAAATAAATGAATTTCCATACGAACATAATTAATATTAATCAATGTTAGTACGCGATTGACAGCTACAATACTTTTGGCGAGAAGAAAATTTTGAAATTTCCAAGGCGTTTTACCTCCTTACTACGTATATTATCGAAATAAAAAGTTACCTCTTCACTTACTCTGCCAGGAAATAAATTTGCTTATTAACCTCGTAACTTATATTATCCTGCGGGTTTTAATCATGGATTTAAAGAAAAAAACAGCTTGAGCGTAAGATTCTACCTCAATGCATATGGTTGTCTTTAGTGTAATTAAACGAGTATATTTTGTTTTATAAATTCTCAACAAAAGGACTCGAGGTGAAATGGTTTGTTTTTAATTTTCATCTATATTCTTTTAAAACAATCATAAGACATTCGCTGCACTTTACATACACACATGGAAATAGAGCGTCACTTCACTGAATCTTGATATTACCCATTTGATAACTTGATTGTGCTTTACCTCCTAAGCTTGCAACGTAAACTTTGAACCAAATAAATATCTACAACGGCTTCAAGTTTTATATTTAGGCATTGTCTCTGATATTTTTGCGTTTAGCGAATGACTACAATAGACACTGAAGAGAAAATTGTGTAGTACAGTACGAGTCTCCAAAGGCCTCTTGAACCGGGCCCACACCACGTGATGGCGTGCGGTCGATCAGAAGAGGCACTGCGGCAGAAATTCAATCCGCCCCAAAAAAGCATAATAGACCTACTTGATTTTAGAAAAAAGAGGCGCATCGGACCATGCACTGTGTTATCGTACCAGTCATGAAGGAACTCTGATATGAAGTGACAAAGATGGGTCAATACTAGATGTGGCACACTAGCACCCGTTGTAAACAAGGGGAGTTGCCAGGTGTTGCAAGAGTGCAAAGACGTGGACGCATGATGCAATTGCAATAACTTGTTGAATTTTCCGGCCAGAATTCACACGTGTATAGTTAAATGGGAATTTTCCGTGTTTCGTTCGGATTGAATTCAGTAGGTTTACCAAAGTAGCCGTGTTTGTAGAACATTTAAATTAAGTTTTAACAATATCACAACTGATAAGCTCTTAGTGCACTTCTCAACAATCAACGTTTCAGATGATGTTGAGAACAGAGCTCGAATTATCAGGGCAATTGAACAGATATGCTAACTAAAGGAAGTGAAGAGGGTGGAAGTTGAAGTTCATTTCAAGAATTTGAAAATCTGGAAGGGGATCAAATTCTAAAGGCTTGAGGTTTTTAAATCTAAATAAAATCTGTGATATTAAATTAGAGAATTGATATTAGAAACAAATACACAGATTTATTCGATTCTATCATATCGATATCAGCTCTTTATCATTCTGCACACATTTACTTATTCAGTGAGACCCATGCATATAGTCCAATAAAACATTGCTTAAAATATTATATAGAAATATCTTTGGATATATTAGATGTTTTTTAAATACATGATTATTTATCGACGATTTAGGATGGCTATTTGGACTGTTAACAATTTATGTTAAAAGACATAACACTTTTTCCAAAAAACTGGGGTCTGTATCAGCCGGTGATATAAGTCCAACATGATTTAAAGAGTGAATTAATAATCAAAGGGTACCAAAAACCGCTAATACTAACTTTAACATTATAATACATATAAATCTACAACATTTGTAAAGAACAGTGAACAGATTTACCAAATATAAAGGCTATTTATTGATGTAACGTCCCTCGCACTATGATTTCAAAAAGAAAATCCTTCGTAGATTCAGTCCATTTTCTCATTATAGCAGATGGCACCGACCTCTACGCGACTATTATGGCATTACACAAGTCTTGTTTCAAAGTAAATTGCCAACTATCAGCATAAATTTTTCTTTTAATAATGGACCAGAAATTTTTATTGGGTTGAAATCTGGTGAATTTGTAGGTCATGTCATCAAATTGTCGTCTTTGAGTCCCAAGTAGGTAGGTCGGTACCAGTAGCAAAGATTTGAGGGAGAGTTTGGCACAGGGTGTACCTAAGTATAGGGGTAAAACGGAAAGGGATGCTAGGAGGGGAATAGAAACGAGCGCTCTGCGCACATGTATTTAGTGGTGAGGGTCTGTCCATGGGTTTGGGTTTGCTGTTTGAATCCCAACGAAGCCAGATATTGCTTAATTGCTTTGGCTGAATGCAAAGGTACATTGTTTGGCATGAACACGATCTTTTTCTGATGTGACAAACGCTGGTCTTCAAGAAAAGGTAAAAGTGCTTGATTCAAAAGTTCACAATATGAAGCTAAGTTAATTTACCACCACAGGGAGTCATTATAGGTTCCATAAGTTGTTTATTAGTCGTGCCCACAACATTACACCACCTCCACCTTGATGGCGCCACAAACATTGATGCAACTTAGCACCAATACCAACCCAGCCTCTGGACCATCTATCAGACCCATCCAGCGTAGCGTCCGTCACATCGGTGAGCATTATGAACGTCATAATTGTCTTCATATATGCATGCCGTCCTCCATTAAAGCCTCAGCAAGGATATGCTTTTTGTTATTGAAGGCTTTTTTCAGAAGATTTGACGAATGTCATTGAACCAAGAACACGGTCACAAGTAGCTTTTGACGCGATTTTTGACACCAGTGTTTTCAACATGCTCTTACTGGTGCACTCACGATGTTTCACAACTTTTCGCTCAATTTTTCTTAGATCTCGTTTAGTCAAAACCTCCATTTTGCCTTTATCAGACCGCTGCTTCCTTGGTGAACGATTTTTCAGAAATCTTTCGATTGTCTTAACTTGGCAACCTAAATTGCAGCAATTATACCTGGAACTGATTTTTTTACCAGATTCCTCGATAATTATTGTCTCTTCGGTACCCATAAAGCCTTTTGCACGTCCCATGTTAATATTTAGTTCAAGAGACTATTCTCATACTTCGGTTATAATACAATAGAAGCTAATAATGTGATACTTTCACCACGAAATCAAATAACGAATGTAATTTTTTTACTATGAACACTATTCAATCAATCGCTAGGTCTAAAACAATTTCTGCCTAGAAAAAAGTAATTTTAGTTGATAAAATTTAGACTATTTGCTTGGATCGCACTGTACATCCATTTCTTAGCGAACCTCATCGCGAAAGTTCGCTACGTTAAATCTATATGTGCATAAGACATTTATGAAGGGCTATATGACATTTATATACTTTTCCCATTACTTCTGCTGTAGCAACATGATGCACAGAGCTTGAGTTTGGACAAAATACTGCGAGTATCTGATGTAAACCCAACATTTATTTATAAACCGGGTGTAATAATACCATTTGTATTGAAAGCAGCTTCCATTTTACAACAAATGGCTTCTCAAATTGCCTGAATACTTAAGAATGAAATAATGTCTGATGTATGCACTTAAATATCAGCCTCCTTAGTAAAGGTGGACGTGAAACTTAGTTTTCAGTCTCATCTCTACCATTCGCCATAATGTTTCAATTCTATTGAGATCTGGGGATTATGCTGCCCGGGCAAAATGTCCCACATTCCGATACGTTCCTATTCTTCTTGAAATAAAGCATTTCTTAGCAGAAACGTGTTGGTTATTAAAGGAAAATCACCACTGAAGACATCGAGATATCGATTTACACTAATTCAGCCGCTGAAGGGAATATTATGAGCTAAATGTCACCCAAAAGAGTGCAAATTATAAATAAGCCTCCCCTAATGTTTGAATGTTGGAAGTATGCAGTCCACATCATTCTTTCATTTATCTATTGTAAAACTATGTGATTCTTACCATAGTTTCGTAACTTGGCGTTGGACAGTGTTTTAAGACTATCATAAATTATCATACTTCCCTAATATAAACATTAGTGTTTCTACAAAATGCATGTCGAAACAGTAATGTTTAGGCTAGTGCGTAATGAGCTCTGATGATACTTTTAGCTGTAGTTTGGTTATTTTTGTCAAAAATATAATTTAATTTCGACGGTTTGATCCACACGATCCTGACTTAAGCACACGTATTTTTTTGCTGACGATATTATACCTTTGTGTGAGCTGTACATGAGCTTATATTGTACTGGTGTCGTTCATGAGTTCAGAATCACATATACAAACACAAAATACCCAGGTTCAAAGCTTGTAACTACAATCATGTAAGAGAGTAATAAATAAGTTTACAAATTTCTACGGTAGTTTATAAAAAAGTAAAATCATGAACTATTGCAATTATTCTTAAAAAATAATACAGTACAGTGCAGTACAGTAGAATTCCTTTAAACCAGCACTCGCTGGCCTAGCTTTATATATTTTCCGTTATTTTTTATTTTTTAACTGCTTTAAGCAATTGATATTGTTTTCCTTTTATGTCTAGCATGTCTATGAATTGTTTGTGGTTACTTGGGTGATATTAACCGGCAACTACGAAGTCCCATGGGTGCGGTTTAAGACTTTTACTGTATTCCCACTCAAAATTTCCAGGTTAAAATATTTTAACGAAATACGTCACTGAGCACATACGGTCAAAAAAATTAGTTGACTAAAATGAAAAACAATGCGAATTGTCAAAGAATTCTATCAGAAGGGATACACACTTGGTAGCCTCAGTAAAATCGAAATAAAAGGTATTTATTTCATTACAGATCAACTCCAGGGTGCCTAAATTGTGTAACTTATCTTAAGCAATTACGTCTTAGAATTTTTCACAATTGTTGGCCTTTTCATTGAATTCATTTGTCATTCACCGAAGGGCAGAGTCTTTCAGGATATCTTTTACTCGTAAATAGGATGCTTTATACCATTTATTTCTCGAGTGGCCTTTTCAAGGGACCTATTGTTGAAATATTGAAAGGTAAGAGGTAAAAACCAACACGTTCAAATTTTTTCACAAAAATTCTTTCAAGCACGATCGTGTAACCATAATTTTCTTAACTGCTGAATAGTGGTGCGATTATTGTAAAATAAATAAACACAGTAAATGTGGAAATGCTTTTGAGTAATCAAGTTTTCAAAAACTTCAATACGAAATCAGTGTTGAGCCATGCCAGTAGCATACTGAAGAATAACAGATGGATCGCCTGTTGCGGAATGAAATGGGTCTTTAATAACATATACGGTAGAAAATAATTGTAAAACGAAATAAACGTATAGGACCATGCACCCAGACTTTATACAGGACCCTGTATAGAGTAGGGTTGAGTCGAGAGACAAAAAGTGGAGCACCGCAACTGATGTTAGTCCTCGTCCTTTTGAGTGACTCCGGAGGGTTCTTTACGTAGATAAGATATTATCTTAGCGATGTTTCGTGTCTTCTCCTATGGCTTTTAGAGGAACATACTTTTTTCATTCTACTGCTAACAGCAAAAAAGTTGTTTCTCAAGTACGTTACTGGTTTCGTATCTTGAGGCTGCTGTTTCAACAGGTTTATAATTTTATCGGTGATTCTTATTTCCGAGATAGAAACGAAAGCTCTGAAATCTAATCGTGGAAAAACAAGCTTTTCAGATCAGAACTGAGGACTTCACATTCATATCCAATAATTTATTCTTTTTGATTAAATTATAATCTCCGGATACTCTTTTTTTTACGATGTAAATTTACTATATTAATACCAGTACCTTTCCAAGCTGTTTTTTATGATATAAATATATATACTAGGGAAAAGTGTCAACAAACATCGTTAAGTGCGGGAGAATGATTAAAATCAATAAACGATCAAAATCTAAAGAAGGAACCTGTCTCGACTTTGAACTTATATTATTATAAATATTAATAATATCAAATAATATTATTAAATTAATTAATATTATTATTAATATTAAATAATAATATTAATTAATATTATTTATTATATTATATATATATATATATATATAATTATCCGACCCAAGAATGGGCCAGAAGGTTCGTTCCTATAGCCTCATTCTATTCTATTCTATTCTATTCTAACTTGAAGGCAAAACTCAAGCGACTAGCCTCGGGGTTCCCAACCTTCCTCTAACCCTGTACCCCTTCAGTATTTCGACAAATGGGCATGTACCCCTGAAATTTAAGATATTTGAAAAAATATAATCAGTGATATATTTACATAAATATATAGAAATAAATGACACATAAACATACTTTCAATTTATTGCTAACATTAAATGCTGCTGGGGTACATGTAGTCCAGGTTGGGAACCCCAAGCACCAGCCGGTTGCGGTCTCCTACTCGGATTGTAGAGTCCTTAAAGCCGGTCCTTCGGGTCAGAGGCTTAGAAGAGGTGTATTGATAATGCTTATAGAGTCAGGAGTCGAAGAATTATTAAAAAATAGGTTGTACAACTGTGACTCGGGACAGGTGTAGACACATTTCGCTAATCCTTTTTGAAAGTAAATAAAAGTACTTTAAGATGCAAACAGAGAAACCACCACTGATATTTTACTTTAGCTTATTCAATGCTTATCGCTAGTTGTTTCCGCTCGATTCAAATCTTGGCTGCATCTGGAGTGTCAACGAATTTAGTTAATCCATCGTCAGCATTTACAGCAGTAGTTCCCAACCTTTGACTTATGACGACCCATTTTGGAACAAATAATCGATTCACGCTCCCATTCCTTCAAATAACTATATGTGTTCCTTTGTACTTCGAAAACTCGTTTATAATGGAACGCTATTCCGTAAAACACTAACATACAAATGTATGTATTAGATGAATTCATAAATAATTAAAAATGGGGTTGCGATTTCGTTTGAGGTCGCGACCCACAAGTTGGGAAACACTGATTTACAGTGTTGTGCGTTACAATTAACATAGCATGCTCGAGCAGCACAGATTTACATACACAAGATAGAAGTCGAAGGCCAGCAGCACCAAGATTCAGTTCGATGCTAAGTTTTTCCCTCGAGGAAGATTTTAAACACTTACAAGAAAGGATAATCGGAAATTTTTTCTAACATTTGTTTAGTACCAGCAGAACAATATTATTCGAGTGTGACTGGTCAAACTTGATTCAAATACTACTTGCTAACATATATCCCGGCAAATTCCCCGAGCAGTGAGCTATGGAAGTTCTATGATAATCGAACGGTGTTGCTCAGTGAAACCAGAAGTATTGAAACCGACTTTGTTTGCCGCATTGGGCAAGAACTTTAGTTGTAAGCTGCACCATGATTTGAGCACTTGTTTAAGTACACCAAAGCATGGAGCATTATCAAGCTAGAGTTTCAGCGGTGTTTCACTAAATGAAAAGTTAATTACAAAGCATAAGTTTAAAGGATGATAGGAATACACACGACACATTAAAATTAACATAATGCTGAATTTTATTTATTATATTGAAGATAGGAAACATCAATTCATTTTTCAGCGATACAGAGAGTATTTTACTTGATCTATTTGATTTATTCCAGCAAACATGAACGTCTGGTATATACGAGTAACTCTTTTCCTCTACGAGTGTTGTGTGATTCGTTTCTGAATACTTCTACTAGCAGTACTTGTTTTTAGGTTTAGTTCTTCACGGAATAATCTAATATTATAATTGGATACCTTAATTAAATGAATTTTAGCTTGAGTAATGAAGAAAACGATTTAAAATACTATACAATAAACCTTCAAAACGAATCATATTTCTATCGACTATGTGTGACATTAGAGGATCGGTAGTACGGCTTACAAGAATTTTAATCCATGAATAATTGATTACCATTGAATACATCAAAACTTTTCCTAAAATAACAATATGATAATTTTGTATCAAGTTCAAGGGACTGTAAAGACTATTCTGCTAAATGAATTTTACTACATAGAAAATAAACTCTTTGTCTATAGATTCTTTTCTTCAACTTTCTGCATCAAATAAGCATTTCAGAGTGAGTAAGGAAAAAATAGAAACATATAACTTTACAACCAAATTCAGCACAAACTTTTCTGGGAGCGCACTGCATGTACAATAGTTATCACAAGCTCACTGAAACACAAAAATGGTCACACTTTGGAGCACACAAAGACGGAGATATACCGGCTTGAAAAAAGTTTAAAGTGCTACAACGTTTCTGTTAAGCACGCTTTAATTCAACAAAGTTTATCTGTTTTCGTTCTGAAGTAATACATCCTGTTTGGTTTAATCAGTGTTTCCGTTCTCCGCTCACTTTAATAAAAAAAGTATTTAAAGTGCATCCGTATCCCCACACTGATGTCTATAACGATACACTAAATCAGAAACCTGTCTTAACTGTTCCGTCTAATAGAGAGTCACTCAAGTGGCAAACACTTTACTTTCTGATGTCATCTTGTGCTGATAAAAATGAGCAACTCATGATGTATTAGGTTGTTCGGAAAATAATGGCCGTTTCAGGCGGTATGATTTAAAATTGGTTTTACTAATGAACTTTTTCTATAATTCAGGTAAATAATGAACATAATAAATTTTTTACAGATGTTCTACAATGTTTTTGTACTTATTTCATCTACAATTCATTTCAGAAGTGATAAAGCCCATAATTTGAACATGATAAAAAAAGACTTGCGGTTACTTTTCTTGCATGAGTTCAAGCTCGGTAACAATGCTGCTCAAACTACAGCAAACATCAAAAAGGTACAAGGAGAAGGCACAACAAATGAAAGAACATTACGAAGATGGTTTCAAAAATTCCGTGGTGGACATGAAAGCCTCATAGGTAAAGACCGTAGGGGTCGGCCGCCCATTCTTCAGAATGAAAATTTAAAAGCGATTGTCGAGCAAAACCTACAACAAAGTGTCAGGGAAATTTCTCAGCGACTTGGTGTCAGCATTTCAATTGTGTCAGACCATCTGAAGCAAATCGGCAAGGTCAAAAAGCTCGACAAATGGGTCCCACATGAATTCAATGAACATCAACGAGCACGGCGTTTTGAATTGTGTTCGATGCTTTTCTTACGAAACAATAGAGTTCCATTTATTGATCGTACCTGTGATGAAAAGTGGATTTGCTATGATAATTGGAAACAATCAGGTCAATGGCTTAATCGTGATGAGGCACCCAAACACTTTTCAAAACAGAAATTTCACCCACAGAAAATCATAGTGACTGTCTGGTGGTGTGCATTTGGTGTTGTCCATCACAGTTTTCTGAATGCTAATCAGCGCATGACGGCTGAGGTTTACTGTAAGCACCTTGACGAAATGCATACTCACAGAAAATGTGGTTTGCATTCGTGAATCGGCGAGCTCCAATTTTGCTCCATGACAACGCACGCGCTCAGCTTGCAAGAATGGTAAGAGAAGCTCACAGACTTGGGATATGAAACTTTACCACGTTCACCTTATTCTCCTGATCTTTGTCCTACGCATTACCACTTTTCAATAAAAGGTCGAATCAGCTTTCATGGACTTCCTAGCTTCTAAGTCACAAGATTTTTATCAACGTGACATAGTGTACATGGCTGTTCAAAGTTTATACTTTAACTAATTGGAACATCAAATGTCACTTATTTGATTAATAATTTTGTTGTTGTTTAAAATCGGCCATTATTTTCAGAACAACTTACTAGTTTAAATACGGCAATGAAAACTGTCTTATTTTGAATAAAATTATAAAACAGACTAAAAATGAAGTTGGAGTCAGAGGTTGAAATCCAAATTCCACTCAGGCAGCTTTGGTACTGAATAATGAAAATAAGAATGAAAATTTTTTCGCCTATTTTAAAAGCGTATCAAAATGTTTATAAGTATTAAAAATTAATCGTGCAACGCCAATATGGTGCTACCCTCTATTGATACGTGAGAGCCTATGAAAATTAAAATAATAATTGTAACACTAAACCAAGGACTACTACTCGTATAACCAGAACGTGCATCGCCGCGTAGCTGATTACGGTAGCGGAGGCCATTGCATTCTTAGCAGCGTAACATCTTCTATCGGACAAATTGATCAAAAATTACTTCTTTCAAGCAATAGAAGGGATAATAAGGTTTTACAGTGAATTTTAAATGGTTTAAAGCACTGTAATGCTCTGAAATACCAATTTTAACCGGACTTAATATGTATTATTGTATGAGCTTAGTGGCCACTTTATAGAAAGCCGAGTTGCTGCAGTTTTAGACTGTACAAATTGATTATAGTTAAAGCTTTTCCAACGCAAACAACCAAACATACAAACATTCACGCATATAAACAAACAGACATGGAAGCAAAAACCATTGTTGGGATGAAGTGTCTTAAACAGTGGTACTAATGCCGTTCTTGAACGCACTGAGCGTTAGTGGGGAACACAAAGTGGGCTTGTTTTCGACAATCACAGACAAACAAACAAAACAAAAACGGATATTTACAATAAATTTGGTACATAAGAAATGTAACAGCATTGGTTTTTAAAGATGCCTCATCATAAAATCCTTAAGTGGTAAGTATTCTATGCATAGTATCATAGATGATAGAACAGCAGTACCTACGGGTATACGTAAACATTCACATCACGCAATGAACGTTAAATATACATGGGGAAACGAATGAAACTTCGCTTTTTCAATGATGTCTTAAGAGGTAATCATTGGTGATACATATAAATTCTGACGTGGTATGTATTATACCCATTTTAGGCGATAAGCGAAATATTTTCTTTAGGTACAGCTTAGACTTGACATCATTACATTTAACTGAATTGGATGTTTAACATCCGAGAAAGACAGAAAAAGAAAAATTCTGAGAGCGAAAACTTAAAACATAATGTTGTGATTGTTATTAAATTGAAATTGTATTTTATAATTACTTGTTGACCGTATGGTATGGCTTGCTGATGATCGATTTATTTTAATCATTATTACAGTTATCTGTATATATCGTGTTTAATATGAACGGGCGTTACATATCAGAGAAAGAGAGTAAAAAATAAAATATAACAGTGAATGCTTCATTCACTGAAGTTGTCGGTCACGAAGAAACACACAAGCCTTTCTTGCGATCTTAAAATATTCAAGTTCTTGTACTGCTTCTGCAGGTTACGTTCAGGTTTGAAAGCATCAAATGAAGTAATCTTATCCTTCTGAAGAAAATACCTCAGTTGTTGGTCTTCAGCTTTCGCCGGGCGAAGTGTGTGTTTTGGAGATGGCAGACATGAAACAGGCACATTGAAGATACTGTGCGGCGCCTGTTCTCCTTATTGTAATTACCCCGACAGTTCACAACCCCTTACTTGTTCGGCATTTTTAATACATATAATTAGCAATAAACTTTGTAAACAAACAGTATCCACTTAGAAATGTAGCAATGTGCCTTGAAACAAACACAATCTCCGATTCAAACCGAGCGACAGACTACGACAATGTTCGCACTATGACAGATGGAGGATAACTGAACGCAGTGAACTGGCCTTCGCTCCAGCAGTCAGCTACATGGCGGTGCACGTCCTGTTTATAGTAGTCCTTGCCACTAAACTTAAAATGCAAAGTCATAGTGCGTACTGCAAGAAATCTTGAGTGAAATCTGAAGATTGTTACATAAGCACAGGTCGGGTTTAGCATCCAGCATCCAGAAAATATACTATTTAAGCTATATATTTTAAGCTATGAATAAACCAAGGTATAGATCTGATAAATAGTCATTCTTCATTCGACACAGTAGACCGAAAACATATGTTTTTCCACAATTCTAAATAATTATCCATTTAAATATGTCACCCTTTAATTATTCTTAGTGCTTTATGCTTCATTTTTTATGAATAAAAAATGTTTTTGTTGAATAGTAACTAAATTAAAATATAATTGTTTGAAATTCACTCGTGTCACTCTACGTATATGTTGAACTTAAAGTACAAATTCAGCGAATTAAAACCTTAAAATGTTTAGATAAAAAAGATTGTGATGTCATAATACGATCATATAAACTACTGTTGGTTATTCATCAATTGCACCAGAGCTTTATCGAGGACAGGAACTCAAATTTTAGTCCACAAATGACCTTAACACAACCTCACCAAACGAGAAATTTCTCTGAAATGCGAACTTTCATCATAATTATTCATTAATGACTGGCTATAAATTTTAAGTTCGATTCATTAATCAAACGTATAGTAGATATAACTTAAGGAATAAACTCGATGGAAATGATATTTAGGAGAACTTACATGAGAAATTTTATTCAAAAACAGTCGAAATTCAGAGATACCAATAATAGAATCCAACTTACACAACTTAATTGAGGAAAAATTAATCCTCGAGAAATTAAATAATAGAATGAACTCTAAATTTGACACAAATGATATTGAGTGTATCTCTATGACGCTGTTTGAAATGTACATGGCTTTAGCATGCATCAAACAAAATAATTTGAACTTCAATATTATTATAAGACATGCAACCCATTACTATGCATAGAAGAAAATTCGTAAACGTATCTTGACCACACAACTAGAAAACATGTCTACTCTGTCAGTGCAGATCCTACATTTTTCTGATAAAGCTTCTACAAAAAATACTGCACTCGAACTTATGATATAGTTCATAATTCAATAAAATAAAAAATTCCAGAAACTAACCAATTCATTTTTCATGCAAATTAATTCTTGAGCTCATAAATCTCAAGAAATTTATAAAAATCCAGGACAACTTTAATTAATAAAAGATATATTTCATACCGCAAATTCGACTTTAGCGGAATATCTCAAACTGCATTCAGCAATATTTTTGCGACCAACTTTAACTAAATTTTCTTTTCTTTATGTTTTTGGAAAAAATTAGTGTTCAACGTTTTAAACCAATACTTGGCCTGTTTTTCATAATACTAAACCTATTTTTACAAAGATATGTAGCTACATGTCGAAACGTACAATGCTACTGCAAAAAAATTCACAATCATATTATTATACTTCTTTGGTTTGAGCTCAGAGAAACGATACAACCCGGAACCTCAGCTACATGTGCCAAATATTTGGTAGACCTAGTCTTCATTTTTCTGCACTATTATAATACATATACAGTGTTCCCTCGCTACTTCCAGTTTCGTTTATTACGAACTTGCTATTTCGCAGGTTTTCAAAAATTTAAATGTGAAGTATTTATCGCGTTATTTTCGCTGTTTGCGGCTTTATGCGGTACTCGTTCTGCCCATGCGTAGTGCTTGTTGTGCAGTAATGTATATATTTGATGAATTTTGCGTTAAAAATCACAGAATGTATAAACATATATTAAAAATATGGATTTTAACACTGTAAGAAGATTAAAAATCATAAAATATTACGATTTACAGTAAATATCGTGTTTACTCGGCGGATGTATACACCAAAAACGAACAATAGGATTTACACAGCGGCAGCTTGAGATGCTACTTGCCGACGCTAGATTGTAAATAACACACGATTGGTTGACTGATGGAAAGCGAAAAATCAAAGAATGCTGCTCTGTATCCCATTCGCTGATTCGCTCCGTTATCGTCGCATTTTGTTTTCTTTCGTTCGAGCGGAGTTTCCCCTCACCGCTCTTCCATTTCTTATTAACATCCAACTATCGTGGGTGCGTAGTTATAAAATGATATTATACTGTTATTTTGTGCGTGATATTAAAATATATATAGCGTACCTACATCGCGGATTTTCACTTATTGCAGGTAGTCCTGGAGCGTAACACCTACGATAAGTGAGGGAACATTGTATGGGTGCCGGCAAAGTAAACAGAGCAAAGGAGGGGATTTGACAGCTGCATGTACCCGAAAGACAACATACATCAGAAAACGAAGTGTAAATAGAAATCGAAACGATATATTACTAGTGTACGATCACCTAGATATGTTTCGAGTATAGGATTTGCTTGTGTTGTAATTTGGAATCTTTTACTGTAACATAACACATAATGTTACTTTTTCTTCTTGTATTACTCAAGATTTATTTAACCTTGCAGACCATTCGGAGCCTCAAGAAGGCAGTTGGGTGTTCCATAATCGTTTACCAATCTGCTTCCAGCTCCATCTCAAGTTACTGTATTTTGGAATAAAAGAAAGGAAGTGAACCCAATAGTGTGATTTTATCCTTGCAGCAAATGCATGATGATTATGAAAAACAAAAAACGGAATAATTCAGGGGCAGGTTTTCGGTCAATCCGTAAATATACCGTGCGTCAATTAATGAAATTTTGTATTCCCGTCTCGAAAAATTCATCTAAGCATTTGTAGAACCCGTATCGATAAAATTTAAAGGTCGAATAACGGTTTGGTCATCCCATTTGTGTTTTGAAAGGTTCAGTTATATTGAACTAAGAAATGAAAAAAAATTATATTAACCTGAAACAAGTGGATAAACAAAACTGAGGTTAGTAATAAAAATTCATCGACCATAAAAGCACGAGTTATAAGTGCTACGACATTCAGAGTACTTTCTCTAATCTACAAAGTACATGTATAGAAATGAACTTGGGTGCATGTACATACATGTCTCGATGTGTTGCAAGACTAGCTAATGCACTTGGTAGAAAAGATCCACATTCATACACTTGGGTTAGCAGAATCATTGAGGTGCAGAAGTGCACGTGTGCTCCGTAAGTTCTAACAACGAGCAGTAGAGCTACTCTGACCTGTCGTGTGCCTCATCTACATCCTCGTCCTACATACACTTGATCTCAAGCCCTGCAGGGTGCCTGCGACTAAGCACGATCACGCCGGCAGCACCAAATGTGCGTGGTGGACTGACACCAAGGAAGCTGAAGTTAAGGTAACAAATACGAGCTCCCATGAAGATGTATGAACCTTTGAGTGTTTGTTTAAATGTTCAAAAGGCATTCTGATGTAGTCTTGTCTTCAGGAATTGATGTATGTATTGTAAGGTTGATATATAAGTTAACAAACACGCTCTTAGAACTGCATAAATCATGATTGATGGATGTGAAAATCATTGGGCAGTTCATCTTAGAATAGTTTCTAAATAAATAAAGATTCATCCTCAACCAGTAGACTATAATCTTAAGATGAAAGTTACAAAAACTAGTTCTTCGCACGAAAAGTTTGCTTTAGTGATCAATTTTGGCACCATAGTGTGTAACAGACGTCATTTATAAATGCTTTGGATCATATATGCATTGTGGCTGGACACACGTAATACTTCTTTAGTTATTTGAAAGGATATTTTTTTTGTTAAAAAATTTCAAGACAAACGCCAACAAATAGTATCCTATTGGATTTAGACTTCATTTTTAGTGAGTCGTGCTGAAAATCAGAATAGCCATAGGATAAAAATAGTTTTTACTTGTAATGTTAGCAAACTTGGCATCGAACACAGTGTTCACTCGTCGGTCATTAAAGTGGATTTACGAGCTGTGGGACTTACGTCATATAATACGAAACATCCTATGTTGAGAAACTTAACTGACTGAAAATTGAAAGTATTTTTCCGCCAAACATGATTAAGATTGATTCAAACCATGCAAAGAATTCATTCTTCGAATTTATAACTGAAATGGGCAAGATATGCTGCTACGACTAATATAACTGGGTGCTTGTATTTGACCTGTTTAGCCAAAGTCAAACGATTGTGAACTGCAATTAAAATTCTTTGACATTAACTTTAGCTTGGTTTAAACTCTTGACCTCATTTGCATTTGGCATAACCTGTCAGTTGACCCTGTCTTTTTCCGGACGTTTTTATGAACCAACTCAGCTCGAGTTCCGTATGGTGTAAACCTGTCTCCGTGTCAGAAAACATTTGCATATATGGTGAGGTGGGAGTGAAGACATGCACAAAAACAAGAGAGGTTGAGCATGGTGACTGAAAAGGAACTGAAGGAACAGTTATTGAAGACCTGTTAGAAGGGCGAGTTGCCTTAGCGGCCTGGAGAGCAATGCATGAGGCGTCTCAAGAGCCTTTGACTTTGAGATGCTCACGGCGAGCGAAGTATAAAAAGAACTTTTCTTTCGAAGCCCCACACTCCAAAGAGAGAGCAAGCTCCGGTAAAGTTTACACTGCATAGCAAAGAAAAGTCGATCGATTTTGGGTTGTCAGTTTAGATTTTTTACAAACGCTCCTATGGACAGCGACGATCGATTTTCAATGTAACACTTTTTTCTTCTTCAAAAAGAAAATTCTTCTTTAGAAGCTTCATTTTAGGAAAGATTGTTCTATTCTACATTTTTACGGCAGCACAGTTCTACCGATATAATTCTACAAACAATGAAAAAATTACGTGTTGCTTTGTACTTGCACTCATATAATTACAACGCAAATAAATACGTACAAAAACAGCATACTAAGCAGATGGTAAACAATACCAAGATTTGCCGAGCAGCATGTTTGCTGACATAGTAATGCAGAAAGGTTGTGAAAGCAAAATTTTCTGAGTAAGGAAAGTGGAATCAGTTGACGTTTTCGAAACACTTAACCAACCAATACTTTGTCAGCAATTATGATGACAAAGTATTACCAGAAAAGTATGCGTTATCATATTCAAAAGTTAAAAAATAAATCAAACTCAGCATCTATTTTTAGAATTTTTAATCAGTTACATTTCTTGGTTTCTTGATATTTTCGACTTGATGGCGAATAACTATTTTACGACCAAGCTCTGTCAGAGACATGCGGCTCATATTCTCAAGTAATGTACTTCTTACTGAATAATTGTTCTATGCAAATGTTTACATGTCTACTTGTTTGGTTCATAAAGCTTTATAAACTGAGCGTCAAAATAAACCTTTCATAGTGAACCCTTCAAAAACAACGCTCTACATATATGTTCTCATATGCCCAGTTTAGGAAGAAGCTACAAGGAAATAGCGGTTCCCAAAAAAGGGTTGATGCAACTTTTGAGCAACTGTCACTTTGTTGAACTTTGGTGTGAGGTTTCTGCAGTACTATGGTCCCTGGGTCTCATAACACTGAAAGGGGAAGGTGCTGTACTGTAAGAAGTATTCACGTATGCATGAGAAATGATACTGAAGTCATCCTGATGATGAATAGCTTTGCTAAAAGTTGCAAAGAAACCCAACCCTTTTGGAGCTCATGTGAAAAGAAATTGGGTTATTGAAGAATTTTTTCAGGCAGTCGTCACGCATTTTCCACAATTATTTATGGTAAAAACGCTGTAACCATGTGGTGGTCCACGAAACGCAGCTTGAAGAAAAATTGTCTTTGCTTAGAACTTTGGCTGTTTAATGGTTTATTTACCTAAACCTTTGTGATACATGTTTAGTTCATGTGTGTTGACTGCTGTGTGACGCCATGGTTTGGGAACATTGGCCTTTATCTGCTATAGAGCTCGTTTCAACGAGCCTGAAATTTAACTTTCAAAGGATGAACTCATGTATAAAAAAAATATTTTACCACGTAAAAGGGCGCGGCATGAATTGTGTCTTTCGAAGTCCGAGATTTCTCTTCATAGTTTCAGTAAATCTGTAGTTCAGAAATACAAGCGCTGGATCTGTGTAATTAGAGCAATGAGTTCTCCGACGAATAAATTCCCTGTATGATTATATTTAAACAGAATCAGGAAAATGGGAAAAGTAACATTTTGCACTTTGAAGTTACTTTCTCAGATGTGGATCAGAAAACTCTGCTGAAGAGCGCATAATGGAGTCGCCACCACCGACCCTTTTGTCTACCAGTCGAAGCGTTGTTGGGTCTGTGGGATTCAATGAAGGCTTGGCTGACAGTCATTTTTCACACGAGCATCGTTTAGGCAATGGATTTTAAAGCTCACGACGTATCGGCTCAATTTGAGAAACACAAGCCGTGCCTGCTTGAACTAAAGTTAAAATAACGCATACTGGTTGATTGCGGGAAAAATTTAAACAAGCTATATTGAATCTTAGGTCAATGCATTTGGGAGAAATTGCCATTTTTAAATGAGAGTAGAGGCTATTGCTAAGCAACTGCATTCCAAAATTAACTTGCTTGCAGTCTAGTCTTACTTTCATAACCTGAACCGTGAGAAGCATGCCCTAGAAAGTTCGCTTGTCGAGAGCTAGGAGCCAATGATCACGACCACTCACGGCGTTGCAAATTTTAAGAGGGTCGTTGTTAACGACCGTATAGTCAGGGATCACGTTAAGAAACGTAAAGTCTGGCAGACAGCATCACGGAAAACTGGCCACGTGAATAGCAAGTGGACACATTTTGGAGGCACGATAAGCAAATTTGATACATGATAAGAAAATGCTAAGCCAGATAGGCTGGATACGAAGTTTCAAACTCGACTTTGTTACAGATTTCTAGCGCAAAAACTAGACGTCGTACAGGGTAAAAGTCACCAGATTTAGTCACTGACCGGATATTTTGGCCAAATGATACGTTACATTTTAAACTCAGAATGAACAGTCTTCGAAGCGAAAAATTACTTGTAATGAAAGCTTCACGACCAACAGAAAATTATAGAAAAATAATAATATAATTTATCAACTTAGTCATACAAACCGATAGCAGAAATGAATACTCACATTCGGTGCCAAGATCATTCATGAAATGTATTCTTTGAATTTGATCTTTTATGGTATTTCAGGTGCATGTTCGTTAAACTTAGCGAAATAATCCTTCAATATTCAGTCTACAACTGCTAGAGTTCTTTCGTTTTCATTTTGATAAAATCCCTTCTTTTGACTAAGATATTTATAGGATTGCAAGCGTTATAACAAACAAAATGCTCGCTTGTTGAAACCTGAAAATACAATGAAAAACAATACGTACTGAAATCAAAGTCTCAAAATTTTACTTATTTCATTCGTTTTAGATGCATCATTCGAATGAACATCCTTATTGATAATGCAGTAATGTTCAATCCTGCATTTGATCATAGTTCCAAGCGCGAGGGATTCCAGGAAATGGACAGGAAGATGAAAGAAAGGAGCATAAGGATTCGATGAAGGCCATGCGAAGATCTCTGTTCACGTGGATGAACTGCCTGACGAGGCTGGCTCGCAGACACAAAGACTTTGTGTCGCCTCATTATTGAAGGCGCATTTACATAAGAAAAAGAGCGGAAAAGTCGAGCTGCTCTGAGCTACGAGACTCTCCCACGCCGTACAGCGAGAAAACGTGCGTCATCGAGCAATCGATCGTACTGTATTTTTAAATTAAAGGGGGTGCACAACAGAAAAAAATCCTGTTAAAGGACCATGACTGTATGATTTGAACATATAATTAACACAACCCTTGTATGTTTAAGAAATAGTGGATAAAAACAACATCCAGTCTTCCGTTCAACATGTTTATTTAAAATATATACGGAAATTATGTATTTCTAAGTTTCTTTTGCAATAGACATCAAACTTAGACGCTGTTTAAGTATGAGAGTGGAGAAAATTTCATAATACTGAATCACCTTTAACCTAAAC